>VMBQ01006358.1:0-54792 GCA_007657795.1 Dreissena rostriformis | reverse complement strand
CTTTTTTCGTCATTCGTGGTTTACAGTCCCTTTAAATTCAAAGGCCGGAATATCGCCGGAGAAGCTGACTATTGCGCTGGAACCAGAGGCGGCGTCCATATATTGCAGACGCGTACCGGTTGAAAAAGATGGAGACAGCGATATTTCATTATTCCGAGAAGGAAAAAAGTACTTGGTCCTTGATGCAGGAGGTATAGATGAACTTATTACGAAAATAAATGGCAATCACGAGCAAATGTGTTTCTAATTGTCAATGTATTATTCTGGTCGATTAGTCTATAACACGAATTTTAAATGGTCAATTTTCATTGTTAAGGCGGCACAATCGATATCACAGTCCATGAGGTTTGTGTTGGAGGCGAACTGAGGGAACGGTACAAAGCCACTGGTGGAGCATGGGGTGGAACGGTCGTAGATCAAGCCTTCTTGGACTTTATCGGTGGGCTGATCGGTAATTAAATACAGTAATTCCATTACTTCAAATGTTGTGTGTGTTTCAACTGATCGCAATTTATATTTGCATTAAATTTATAAAAGTGTGTGTATTTTAATGTGGTCATGGTTATGCTTTTGTTTAAGGGAAAGATGTATTAGACAAATTTAAGAAAGATCACATGGAAGACTACATAGAACTACTTCGAGATTTTGAAGTTAAGAAAAGAGAAACTGATTTAAAATCTAACGGGAAAGTGACAATGAGAATTCCAGTAGCCATTTCGGATCTTCTAGATGCAAAAGGGAAGAAATTGAAACAAATTATACAGAACAATCCACGCGCAAATAAGGTATGTCGTGTTTATATGTGTTTTGATTAGTAGCGCATTAACATATGCAGTATATGTATTTAGTTTGTATTTACGTATATAACGTGTGTTATGTAATTTGTTTTGTAGTTGCCCAATGAATTATTTTGATTTTCAGATATCTTTGGTTGGGGAAAAACTTCGGCTGGACTACGACATTTTTCGATCGTTCTTTACGGACTCCGTTGACAATATCGTGCAACACCTTTCCTCGTTGCTACGGAAGCCGGAGACATCAGGCGTGGAGACAATCCTCATGGTAGGAGGCTATTCAGAGTCACCGTTGCTTCGAGAAGCCATTCAGAACATGTTCCCCTCAATGAAAATTGTCGTGCCACAAGATACCGGTCTTGCTGTCCTTAAGGGAGCAGTCATCTTTGGACACTGCCCGACGTCCATCAAAGAACGCGTGTCCAAATATACGTATGGTTATACACAATGTTTTCCTTTTGACTCAACAAAACACCCGTTAGAAAAGCGCAAGATGATGGAAGATGGTCCATACTGCATCGATATATTTAGTGTTCTTGTTCGGTCAGGCCAAACGTTAGTTGTAGGGGAAAACCAATATGTGTCTCAGACCAGTAATGCAGTGTCAGATGCAAAGGCTATAACTATTTATCTATTTCGTACAACTAAAAAAGATGTAAAATTTGTCACAGATAACGGATGTACAAAAATAGGCTCGTTTGTGGTTCCACTGTCGGGAAGTGGTTTCGGCAGGTATGTCCTTGTTCGAATAATGTTTGGAGGTACGGAGATAATTGTTGAATGCGAGGAAAAATCCACCGGACGAAAAACCAAATCTTCAATTGATTTTTTACAATAGCGCTAGTATATACAGGAATTGATAAACAATACGCCGTATTGCACTGTTTCGTTAAAGCCGCCCGAGTTGATGTTGGTATATATTCCCATTTTTGTTATGTGTCGCAAAAAAGTGATTATGAGTCAAAATGTGTTTGTATTTATGTCAGATGTGCAACAAATTTTGTCAAAATCGGTCAAGAAATGTCCAAATTCAGTACAAAGATAGGGCTTTTCAATTTCTGTGCATGTACAGAAATAATCTAAGTTTTAACACGCGCGGGTCACATGTAAAACCACGTGACCATTGCATCATTGTTTACAACGCCATTTGCATTAATGATGAATAATCATGTCATTACCCGTTTACAATGGGACAAGCAAACAGACAGGACATAGCAGTGTTATGTTTTTTGCAGCGTGATGTTTTGTCAATATCTATGCATATTACTCGACAAATTTCAGTAAACTTTCATCAAGTTTGATAAAAACTCCTTTTGTTTTCAATCCACAGATCGGCCGTATTGAATTCGCTCTGATCTGAGAAATCGTCTTTATGCAATCAGCTTGCGTTCTGACTTTTTACGAACATGATATTCAATATACAATGATCCTCGTTTATCCATTAAGACAAAACATGTTTTATAATCACTTTGCTAGGACTGTCCGTAAAAAATAATTCGTTTGTAAATTGTTTGTGTTATTAAGTAGTTCTCCTTTTTTTAAATGCGCGGAAGTGGAAATCACGTGAAATTAGCGCTCGCTTGACCCAAAGCGTACATACGTCACAGGTAAATAATAGTCTTGAGGATTCCGTTATGTACATAATTAGGTTTCGTATTTTGATGGTTTTGGCATTTTTGGAAATCTTTGCGAAAATCAGTATGGAAGAGTTAAGCTTTAGAATGTTTCTGACGAATACTGATCAATTCTGGTCAGTTGAGATAACCGAATTGTTGTGAGAAATATCAACTCGGGCGGCTTTTAAGATTTAAAACAAAAAGGTCGACACACATTACCAATTAAAAAATGGCAAAAATAAAAACGATTGGTATAAATAACACCTGGTTCAAACACTATTCAAAGGCATTAAGCTTGAAAGTGCAGTATGGAATATGCTACTTGAATTGCTATTTGTAAGGATACTGTCGTTTCTGTCAGCGAATTAATATTGGGCATTGGTTCCGCAAATGTATGAATAAGTGACATCGTTTAGAAACAGTATAGAACCTAAAATACCGAATTTAATTTATTTGAATGATTATCAAATATGTTTACGATAACGACTAATATTTGCTATAAGTTTTAAGTTGTAATAAGTGTGTGATACTTTGATATAGCGTGTATATAACTACTTGCATGAACACACCATGATGCCTTGCATTAAGGTTTCTTTGTAAAGTGTGATAAAAACACAGAGAGATGTACGGACTGTGCGTATTATATGTAAATAAACAAGCTGCATATTAGACTGAATTGTCAGTAGAAACAACGGGAACAGAATAGTGTACATGTATCCATTACGTGGTAGTGTTTATGTAAAGTGTCCATTTCCTCACATTGACATGTGTTATGTACTTGTGCTTGTCATTGACTTTTTAGTATTTAACGTTAATTACTGTGTTAGTATGAGAATACTAAATAATGCTATTTGTACATGTATTTTTCTATAAACTATGTCTTGTTTTGACACGCAACATATATTAATTGAACAAGTAATTTGTTGTTTGTAAAACATTGTCCATGTGGCTCTTTATACGTTTTGATACCTTTGTTATGATTTTAAATATCATTATTATTTTCTGTGAAAATAGCTTTCCCCTTGTCAGTCCGCCCTACCGTCCGTCGTACTGTTGAGTCGCGTATAACTAATACAGTAACGTTGCTAGAGGGATGAGACTTTATAAACATATTAACTATCATGAGGACTGTCGTACCTGCGTATTTTGGTTCAGTTTTTGTCGACAAAGCAGTCCCTTCTTGTTAGCAAACAAAACAAAATTGTGAAAATGTTGTCGCGCGTTACTCGAACAGCTTTTTCAACCATATTAACCGTCATGTTAACTTAACCGGATTCGGCACTTTAAGAAAAACCAAAATTGCATTTTTTTTTAAATTTTGTCTCATATATTTAAAAAGTATAAATTGTGGAAGGGCATGGCTTTTCATACAAATAAATCAACGCGAGATTGAGCGCACCTTTATTTGTTGGTGTTCGAATATATTACCTACCTATTAACCGCAGTTGCGACCTTTTTAAAAATACAACACCATACATTTTCATTTTGTGTCTTGTGTAACATAAAACGTATTAATGCTATAGTGATGAAACTTCACAGCCATATAAAGAATCATGTGCAGTGGTGCACCTGTGTATTTTGGTTCATGTTTCTTCAACATTAATGCGGTTTCATAGGAGACAAAAGTGGAATGTGTGGGGGGCGGTCGGGCCATTCTCTTACGAAAGATACATACATGTCACTATTAGACCTTCTATTTATTTTATATGTAAGTGATTATATATGTACCCTGTATATTGCTCTATGTACACATGCATATATCCAAGTGTATAACAGTTGTCCATCATATATCATGATATTGTATTTTAGTTTGTTACCTTAATTAACCAAATATGCATAATTTATAAAGTTTATTTGTTTGTTAACGCCAATACAATGTATTTATCTCTCACATAAAAATCTTGATAAACATGTGTGCTCTTATTGTCTAAATGTGCAACATTTACATCTTCATACAAATTGTTGGCGTGAAAAATTGTCCTTCATATATCATTCTATTCACTTTTATCTTGTTATTAGAATAAACCAAAATTGATCATGTATAGTATACTATGTATAGTTTAATAATTTCGTAAAGCAACTAGTTTTCTCTCACATTACAATCTTGATGTTAGCTCTAGCTGTATAAATGTGCAACATTTACATTTTTATGCAAATTGTTGGGTTGATAAATTAAGAAGCACAATTTTAATGTCAACCATTACAAAACTAAATTACTCTATATTAAGATTTGAAAACAATAAATCGATAAGTATATACATATGGTTGTCTCACGTATAGTAAACTAGTTCCTTTAATTAGATTACTTGACTTAAGAGAGCAGACTATACAAACTTAAAAGTTGGTCAACTTTACAAATTACATGCACCTCAACCTAACCTGTTGCTTTCGGGTTAAAATGTCACGCTTGTAAAACTGTACCACAAATACAACGTTGACTTACCATGATAAAATCCATTTAGCTGTAACTGCCACGACGGTGGTTAATCCGCTTATCAAGAAACATTGTTTCACCTTAAATCGATTGTGTAACGGAAACACGCCTAGTGAACCATTAAAATAAATATATCGGATAGTAATATCGTAGTGAGCTATAATCTGAAAGGTTACACGAGACCAACACTATCGCAAAAATACACATGTACCAATAACAATACCAACGTTGTAAATTGTTATATGATACGTATTATTTGTATATACATATATATCTGTTAATAACTAACTTGATAAATGTAATTTTGTATAACTGTTATATGTTATGTAAATATATATGTATATAACTAATATTGATAAATGAACATTATCTGTACATGTAACTGAAATCAAACACAATGTCATGCCTACGTAAGTTTTTCTTTATTTTTGGCTTTCTCATAAGGAACATACAATTCACATCTTAAAAAGAACATTGATTAAGTTACCTAGATTTAATATACATTTGTATGTTAACTCATCTTTTGTATGCATTCCGATCTTCCTATTTGGAGCATATAACATATATTTGAAATATATTCAAAATATACTGTTCATGTTAAAATTTACACTTTAAATAAATAATTCCATGTTATTAAGCTAGATTTAACATTTTTCTCCGAAAGAACCCAATCACTCTGGTCTAGGACAAATACAGGCTAGATGGTTTTTCTTCCATTGCTTCCAAACGCTTTCTATCATCAAAACTAAATGTTGCTGCATCTATAACACACCATATGTATGTGCAGATATCTAACATGAGGTAACATGCCTCACCATCAACCAGTTATATTTTTCTTTGTCATGTGTTATATGTGGAATGATGGGCATATTACCTTTTTGTCGTGAATAAAGCATATCATATCATGTTTAGAACATTCTTATGTTTGTGCACAGTTATACGTCTACTTTAATATATGAATGTACCATTATTGTGCTTGATTAGTCATGTGCATGTATGCCATCGAGGGAGGTCAAATAATTGTCGCAACTACGTACGTTTGTGGTTGTATTGTTTTCTTGGGAGACACAAGCTGAATATGTAGGGACGGGGCATTCTCATGCGACGGACATATGTGTAGTTCATTGTTAATTTTCTGCACATTTATATGTTGATTTTAATGTCTGAGTGCACCCCTATTTTTGACTAAATTATTCCTATTTTATATGTACATTAGTGTAGCAACTCCGTACGTTTGTGAGTTTGTTTATTTAGTTCGGATGTGTTTCTGCTCTGTGAATTTATGTCCCATTTTTATTAAATAAATAATTATAATTCATCCATTAAACTCTTCTTTTGATAAACAAATTAGCTAATAAGAATGGACAATAACTCCAACATGTTGGTTTCATAAATCATGAAAATTCCGCTCTGTTCACTTAAATGACAAGAGCCTTGTTACGTTGTACACATATTCGAAACAGTCTCCCTATCATCGAGTATTGTGTCGCAGAATTCAGTCGCATAGTCCTCAAACATGTCGCGTTTCGTGTCTTAATGATTGATTTGTTTGAGTTATTGCGAAATTATCATTGCATTTTGCGCAGAAACAGGTATTACAGTAAATTCCTATAATAAGAGTCGATAATAAATGGATCAATATGGGCAAGTGAAGACCGTATGAAAGCTGGATGCACTTCCTGAAGTCGCGTGAACGGTGATGTTTTTTAGATGATTACTATGCATATTGCCGATTTCTTGCCGAAAACATATTTTGTTGTTTTAGTTTTTAAGTTCCGAGTTTAAACTGGATCGCAAAACGACAGATTAATCTTGGTACGAATGGCCCGGAAATATAAAGACGTGGCAGGATTGTATGTGATGACGGGCGCTTAAATAATATTGATGTTGAAACTTCATTGTCTGTTACACATGCATCAAAACAAAATTTAGATTGTAAAAACAATTGACGTTTACCTTGTTATACAAACATGTCTTAAGTTGTGTTGATAAGCACACATGCCATTTGTTTAAACAGCGATACAAAAACGTTATCAAAAGAATATTCGGACTTGCTACAGAAATACACCGATGTCTTTAAGGCAACTAGGTAAAATGAAGACATTGAAAAAGTCGAATTCAAGCGAATCGGTGCCAAACAAAATCAAAACGTGAGGCGTTAACATCATTAAAGGATAAAGCAGAGAAAGGTTGTACAAAACTGTTTTGATTTATAACGATTTGGTCAGTTCAACAAATAAACTATCTTAAAAACCCATCAAACTCTAAGATATTAGTGTCGTAAAGAGGAGAACAGCTGTAAAACAGGTTGCTTAAAGGTAAGATACTCTCGGAAGGTTTTTACAACCGTTGTGGAAGAAAACATGTTACTAACACGAGAAATAAGAAGACAAGTATGTCCACTTGCGATTATATGTAAAAGAAAACATTTGCAAACTATCAGAATTGAAATAAACAGATGTGCAATCAATGTTCTAGATGTGTAGGTAATACATCATGGTTAAGTAAATACGAGTATGTGGTGCAATCAACCGGAACAACCAAACCACGACTAAAAATGTCAGCTGCATAAATAGGAGGTGCAAACTTCGCTCTTAAACTAACAAGGACTTGTGATAATACATGTACTTTATGTTATCTCAATATGTAATCGAGCGGATTAAAATTTAAGAATATGTGCTTTTGTTCGTACGGAAACAAGGTAATCATAAGATATGGAATAACAATTTTCTATGTTTTGATCGATGAACATTCAGCATACGTAGCAAGTACAGGCTATAGAACGGATGATTTCAAAGAAAACGAAGTCTTTTGGAAAGGCCCTTTTAAAAGAGTGTGTGAATGGCCTGTTATGTGACTTGAAAACGTACATCATGAAAAGCGTTGCTTCGTGGCGTCGATTGTTTAAATGGCGAGCGCTTGCGTGAAGTCGGTATATGGTGTCTTCACCATATCAGTTCAGGTGTCCAGGAATTATCTCCCGTATGTGTTTACATTTATGGAAACACATCTAATAAGAGTCCTTTTTGGGTATGGCACCTGATTTCTGAGTTGTTACTGGTTGAGTCGTGGGTTCTGTTTGATTCGTGGGTATAGAGATCGCGTGAAATCTCGCGATAGAACGTTCGCACATGATGCAGTTCGTTACGGAAAAACGTTTTGACACGGTCACCATTTTTTTCCGATCAAAAATGCGTCAAAAACAAGTAAATAGTGTAATTCATCATAATTTGATAGGTCCTTATGAAATATTTCCTCATTTATGTATTGTTCATATAGTATTTCAAACTTACACAACATCGTTTATTTAGGAGTATTTACCATTCTACATCGTCTGTTGACATTTTTTCACAAGAAATAAACCTGTCCTGCAAGGTAAGTTTAAAGGCTATTTATAGTATGCACATCTTGAAATTCTGGCAGCCAATCAGAACCCACGAATCAACCGGAAGCTTATTTTCATGATGGTAGTTTGGCATTATCATCACAGTCGATTATTTTGATGTTTAAAGACGATAAACATTTGGAAAAAAGCAACAAATCTTAAAGAAGAAAGGTTAATAATTATTTTCATAATGATTCATGGTCATATATTTATAAAAAAAAAATTGATGTAACAACTTTATGAAAATTACCCACGGCTCAACCAGACTATAGCATACCATACTCGAGCTTCGACGAACAGTGTAACTAATAATACATGTTTATAGTACCTAACCTCAAAAACCATATCTCGAACAATCTTATAGTCCCGACGACATGATCAATGCCACAATTAGAAATGGCCACTTTTTTGTCGACTATCGATATGTGTTAGCTACTATGCAAGATTGAGATATACTCCCCATGACTCGAGGAGTTTATTCACATCTCTGTGTAAGATGTGTCTGCCGGGCTAATCGTTCTTACTTACTATTGGTTTAAACAGTATTTATTTTGATACTTTTGAACATGACATGTGAGTTACATTTATACACTAATAGATTAGAAAACCAGTTACTAAAAACTTATAGGAATTCTTCTCCATAGGTGTGTTGGACCGTTTAAGAAATTAACACATGTAACCAGTAAAGCAATAACCAATGGAATGGAAATAGATAAAAAAAATCGGATTCAGTGGAA
The DNA here is from genome assembly GCA_007657795.1 of Dreissena rostriformis. Classification (NCBI taxonomy): domain Eukaryota; kingdom Metazoa; phylum Mollusca; class Bivalvia; order Myida; family Dreissenidae; genus Dreissena; species Dreissena rostriformis. The sequence continues at coordinate 45,826 of VMBQ01006358.1, read as the reverse complement.
GAATTTGTAGAAATATTTTAGCTCCGACTGCCGGCATGTTATTCGACAATATTTGCCAGCTTTTTTAAATGTGATGCTTGTCATTGTCAGTAAACACGATGTTGGAATTGTGACTTTGCGAACAAAGGTGTTTTCCTTTTCTGTTTGATTTGATACTACTCTGGACGGTGTACAACCCATGTTTTCAAAACGTATCGCTACGCTATAACGATTATGATTTTGTCCGGAATCGATTAAAAACGCTTTTTACATGACTAATAAACGTATCATTAGTACAAGATTGTGTACCATTTATTAGGTGATAAGCGTTGTTTGCTATTATTTGTTGCTTTATCATGGAAATGACATACAAAATTCCAGTTAAGTTACTGGTTTATATCGCTGGTCGCTGTATAATTCGCATGTACACCAAAAAAGTTCGTTAAATTCCATTATTTTAGTCCCTTATTAACATGATATCACTGATTGCTGCAGTATTCCTCGGTACATCTAAAACTCTAAAATCCTTTATGATATAATCCTTTACTGTTATAAACAACAACTTATAGCAAGTGGTTTGATTTTTTTTATTTATTATTTTCGTCGTCAGTTACAGTATCTAAATGATCTTTAACTTCCAATTTTTCCATGTGCATGTTTTTCGTGTAGTTCCGTTCAAAATGCATACTGACGGCACTATCTAAACAAAATCCAATGACACATTGCACATTCTTTGAATATTGCTCAATTCCCTCCCCCCTTTGAACTCTTTCGACATAAGAAATCGTTTACAAATTCCTCTGCTAATGAGACACGTAGACCATTGATTACCAGTTAGGTAAAATGCCGTTTAAATCGCGCTCTATGTAGTAAACAATTTCTAATGAATATGTGGTTCCAACATAATATTGTACAGTCCTAATAAATACAGTATAATCGTCAGTTGGCATGATATGCCAAGATCCAATTAGACCCTATTCACATGCATGTTCATATGAAAACGGAAGTAAAACTTGTCTATTCGTAATGCTCATTGACCTATAGAGTCATCGAGCAATAAGGTCAGAATGTTTGTCTTCCATCTTCATTGTATCAGAACAGACATTAACAGTTTTGTATGTGGCTATTGCTTTAAAGTGGAACAAAGTGCAAAAATGTAATAATACTAGTCCAAAGATGGATATTGAAAATTGTTGTACTTGTAATTGAATACCATTTTAATACAAAATTAACTGTGGACAAAAAAATGATAAAACTTTAAATCATTTGGTAACGCTCTCCCATTTGTATTAAATGCGTTAAATGGATGGCATATCCTTCCAAAACATACAGAATGCTTAATGCGTCGCAACCGCAAACAGATAAATTGCTAATTCTATTCATGCCTCTTTCTGCCTGTGTTTTCGTTATTTTGTCGGTTTTGATTCTCGGTCGAAATGTGATTTCTTTGTCGCCGATCATCACTTACAGTATTTATCTGGTAAAAATATTATATTGATGACATTTTTGAATTCTATAAATAATTGCAAGCCCCTGTCGATGCATACAAGTACTAAAAACCTGAAAAAGTTTCTAATGGACATATAACCTACCATCGTAAAACAAAAACAGTTCATTCTCCTGACATTTCATTATGTACGGATGCATTAGAAAATACTAACTAAATATGCGTGTTTTAAACGTCAGGACGCTATATGCGTGTCTGTTGATATCTTTAACCCAGATGATTAGGATATCTCATCTACTCAAGCAAGAAGAGAGTTGGCTAAAGAAGATTGACATCTTAGTCATGGAATGCAGAAAGTTCAGTGAACAAACTAAAAAACATAATTTGGCTAAATGCTAATGGCATTATGTTGATATTGGTTTCAAACAAACATACGTTGTTGAATAATACTTTTGTTGCAACGCATGCACATTACCGTGTTTCATATAAAAAAGCCATATAACCATTCAGATCAATAAGTGGTGACCATGTTTCTTATAAAAAGCCTGGTTCCAGGCAGATCAATAAGTGGTGACAATGTTTCATATGAAAAGCCCGGTACCAGGTAGATCGATTGGTGGTGACCATGTTTCTTATGAAAAGCAAGGTACCAGGCAGATCAATGGGTGGTGACCATGTTTCATGTGAAAAGCCAGGTACCAGCAAATCAATGGGTGGTGACCATGTATCTTATTAAAAGCCAGGTACCAGGCAGATCAATGATTGGTGACCATGTTTCGTATGAAAAGCCAGGTACCAGGCGGATCAATGGTTGGTGACCATGTTTCGTATGAAAAGCCAGGTACCAGGCAAATCAACGGTTGGTGACCAAGTTTCATATGAAATGCCTAGTACCAGGCAGATCTATGGGTGGTGACCATGTTTCGTATTAAAAGGCAGGTATCAGGCCGATCAATAGGTGGCGACCATGTTTCATATGAAAAGATAGGTACCAGGAAGATCAATGTGTGGTGACCATAAGTATATGTGAAAACCCAGGTACCCGGAAAATCAATGGTAGAGGTTAAGTACAGATTCAAGCATAGCAAATTGTTTAACTATTCTTGGGATTTTATATATAAATGCTGATATGTACCACCTTTTACTTCACCACCTTGTTAAATGTTTAACCACAGGACATGTTTTGAAAGTTTATTAATAAATTCACTGAAAATAGCGTTTGAAATGTGCGCAGACTCTATAATGTCCGAACTAGAGCGATACACGACTGTAAAATTGATAATAGCATACCTTCACGGAGGGTGACAAACTGACCAATTAAAGTTAAAGAGAGGCAGCGCTTTTTGAACCGAGTATGTATTGAAACATTATATTGAATAGTCGTTATTTTTGTTTTACAGAGGCATCATTTAAGTTATCAAATTCAAAATCGAAATATCTTAATTATTCATAAAGCATTCACTAATTATATCAATGTGGTCGACAAATTAAGATTAAAAAATGCAAGTAAGCAATACAAAAGAACAATGCATATATTCATTAATAAACATAATGAAAACACTTCTTCAAAACTTATATCATTAAATGAAAACAATACTGGAACATTTTGAACTCATTGAAACCTAAAACCAAATTTAATAAGGCACCCTCAATTGATGAATTCTAAAAGCACTTCAAGATCATAAATACAAATACAATTGATGATGACCGTTTCGAAAATGATATATACACCACGAATGACTCAAATATGTACCTTAACGCGCCACTCACTGAACATGAAATAATTAAATGCATAAATAACCTAAAAACTCTTAAGCCTCAAGCCCTTCAGATAACATTCCTTAATGAATATATTACATCAACCAAAGAAATCCTAATACCTTTTTATTGCAAACTGTTTAACTGTATCATTGATACTGGAATTATTCCACAAACGGGGCTTGAAGGTACTATCATTTCAATTTTCAAAAACAAAGGCGGCCCTAACGATCCCAATAACTATCGACCAATAACAATATTAAGCTGTCTTGGAAAACTGTTCACCTCTGTACTAAATCAAAGATTAACTCAATTCTTGGAAAACAACAATCTTCTAGACGAAAACCAAGCAGGATTCAGAAAAGGTTATTCTTGCAGCGACCATATTTTTACACTTCACTCTTTAATAGAAATACTTAAAAAACGGAAACAAAAACTCTATTGTGCATTTATTGATTTCTCGCAGGCGTTCGATAAGGTATGGAGAGTAGGCCTCTGGCACAAGCTCCTAAAAACCTCAATAAACGGTAAATTTTTTAACATCATTTTTAACATGTATAGTAATATTAAATCCTGTATCTCACACAATGGCGCTGTCTCTCCTACATTTATTTCAGAAATTGGAGTCAGACAAGGTGAAAATCTTTCCCCACTTCTGTTTTCTCTGTTCCTGAATGATATGCAATCAACATTAAATCTAAATGGTTCTGTCGGTGTAGAGTTAAAAGACCCCTTAGACCTAACATTGTGGCTTAAACTTCTTATTTTACTCTATGCTGATGACACTATATTACTTTCCGATTGCCAAATTGACTTCCAGAATAGCCTTAACACTTTCCACGAATATTGCAACAACTGGCACCTAAATATTAATTATAACAAAACTAAAATAATAATATTTGGAGCAAGACAATTACAAAACTTCAATTTTTACATTGGTAATACACCTATTGAGATAACAGACAACTATCATTATCTTGGTCTCACTTTCTCAAGCAATGGATCATTTCTTAAAGCACGCAAACATATAGCAGAACAGGCAACCAAAGCCATGCACTTACTTTTCACAAGGGCAAACAATGCCAGCCTCCCAATCGACCTCATTATAAAGCTCTTTGACCACACTGTGCTTCCTATTCTGACCTATGGATCTGAAATATTTGGATACGAAAACATTGATATACTAGAAAGAATCCACAATAAATTTCTAAGAAAAATCACAAATGCTAAAACTTCAACACCTATATCTTTCTTACACGGAGAGCTTGGAAGGTACCCAATATCAATTACAATTCAAGCAAAAATGATATCTTTCTGGACTAGAATACTTAACGGGAAACAAAATAAGTTTGCAGCGCAGATATATAACTATATGATGATTCTCCCTGACAATAACTTCAAATGGATAAATAAAATAAAAGAAATTCTCAATGTAACAGGTTGTATAGACTTATGGCAAAACCAACACCAATTGAATACTTCTATAAAAACAAATAAAATCATTAAAAACATATTAATAGAGCAATATAAAGCTACATGGCAAAACAGTCTCACTACCTCAAACAAAACCAGAACATATAGAATATTCAAAGAGAACATTGAACTGGAAAAATACCTTACACTTTTACCTCAGCATGAGCGAAGTAGCCTGTTCAAAATCAGAACGGCAAACCATAACCTCCCAGTCGAAACAGGTAGATACGATGGCACACCATACGCTGAAAGAAAATGCACAAAATGTACAAATGACCAGGTTGGAAGTGAAGAACACTACATTTTATTTTGTCCCTTCTTTCAAACACAAAGAGAACAGTATTTAAGTGTATTCAACACACCAACTTCAAGCCTTACTCTAAAAACAGTTTTATCAACAACTTCAACAACACAACTCAAAGAAATGTGCAAATTCTTAAACATAATCCTTCAAAGTTTTAAACAACAGTAATGTCACACCACTCCACTACCATTTCATCCCATTACTATCATACATGTATTCTTGTCGCATTATATGTCCAACCCAATGCCTCCTGATCTTCCCAAGTTGACAAATGACAACCATTATCAATGTTTTATATGTTTNGTGGTGTAATGGATATGGTGTCTGTCTAGCGATTGGGAGGTCGTGGGATGGATCCCCAATCAGTGAGCGTTCTCATGATCCCCTTTAGAGACACCAAGTTCTTCCCACGAAACGGACTCAAGTGTCTTAATAAGCCTTAGGCTTTCGATGCAATCAAGCTAAAATAAAAAGGTTTTCAACTTATCCTTACCAGACTTGTACATATCTCCCTCAAGTGCTTTGTTTGCACCCTGATTTGTAGAGCGCTCTTGTCTCAGCACCAGTTGTCAACGTTTGGTTGAAGCAAGCCATCTGTATCTTGTCAAGGCGATGCTTCATACATGTCATTGCATACTTGACTGTGTGTGCCCCAGGGGACAAACCCATCTTTGAATAACTCTGTTTGGAACAATGAAATTCAATTTACATACTGCACAGATAACACCTCTAAGACAACAGTACTGATGTGTGTTTTTTTTTAATACTTTTTATAGAACACATTGACATGAATATTAATTTAGCTATTAAACTAGAGAAATTTATTTAATTTACTAACACAATTGAATTGTATTGCGACAAATTTTCTAACATAAACATAATATTATTCCATATAAACTATTCTACGAATAATTTTCTATTTATGACATTACTTACAAACAGTTCACCGCAAAACGTCCCATTCCACTAACCGCCGACGTATTTTCAACGATGCCTGCGTCCATGAAGACACTGTGCTATCAATATTTTGTTTATTCCCAGAATATATATGATCAGAAAGTATTTTTTCTTTGTTGATACTTGTTTTTTACTAGTAAAACGTCATTTTTTGGTTACGATTCACGATGATGTTGATTTATGTTGTCGCGAAAATGTATTACTTCCGGTTATTTTTTTACACATTTTTTTATCAAAAACATATTTTAACGTTGTAATATATTGAAATATGCATATCAGCATACAATCTAATATGGAATTATATAAAAACACGTTTTAATTTAAAAATAGTACTTTGTAAATAATAACCCGAACAAACCGAACAAAACGGACATCTCACGACTTGAGTTACGGTATTTACCGACATGAGCCGATGTCAACCGATCTTCCAAAAAAAACGCGGGAAATGATTGCAGTTGTTCTACCTTAAATATTAATTATAACAAAACTAAAATGATAATATTTGGAGAAAGACAATTACAAAACTTCAATTTTTACATTGGTAATACACCTATTGAGATAACAGACAACTATCATTATCTTGGTCGTACTTTCTAAAGCAAGGATCATTTCTTAAAGCACGCAAACATATAGCAGAACAAGCAACCAAAGGCATGCACTTACTTTTCACAAGGGCAAACAATGCCAGCCTCCCAATCGACCTCATTATAAAGCTCTTTGACCACACTATGCTTCCTATTCTGACCTACGGATCTGAAATATTTGGATACGAAAACATTGATATACTAGAAGGAATCCACAATACATTTTTAAGAAAAATCACACATGCTAAAACTTCAACACCTATATCTTTCTTACACGGAGAGCTTGGTAGGTACCCAATATCAATTACAAGTCAAGCAAAAATTATATATTTCTGGACAAAAATACTTAACGGGAAACAAAATAAGTTTGCAGCGCAGATATATAACTATATGATGATTCTCCCTGACAATAACTTCAAATGGATAAATAAAATAAAAGAAATTCTCAATGTAACAGGTTATATAGACTTATGGCACAACCAACACCAATTGAATACTACTATAAAAAACAAATTAAATCATTAAAAACATATAAATAAGGCAATATAAAGCTACATGGCAAAACAGTCTCAATACCTCAAACAAAACCAGAACATATAGAATATTCAAAGAGAACATTGAACTGGAAAAATACCTTACACTTTTGCCTCAGCGTGAGCGAAGTAGCCTGTTCAAAATCAGAACGGCAAACCATAACCTCCCCGTCGAAACAGGTAGATACGATGGCACCCCATACGCTAAAATAAAATGCACAAAATGAACAAATGAACACAGGGGTGTTTTGGGGTTGTGGGGGAAGGGGCCATTTGACAAGATTAAATTGAAATAGAATTGAGATAAACGGATTCTTTATCGTTTATTTATTTCATTGTTCTATGTCAACTTCAAGGGAGATAATTTCTTTTCTGCTTAATAAAGACAGTTTAATACTAGACTATAAAATGATACCGTACATCAATTAACTTACTTAGCTTATTTAACAAATAAATTACCTGCTTACCTGGCGCTATAACGGTACGTTCCATCCTTTAGCTTAAATTTATCCGATAATTGCTGTCAAGAGTTCGTCTTCAGATGCTTTTTTGCACTAGTTACTCTAAACCGCGAACGAACAAATAAATTATTCCCGGAACGGGCTACATGCTACTATACTGCCTGTTCATATTTATGTTTTTGCGGCTGTATTTAAGTTAACTTTTCTTTTCTTAGAATCAAACTGTATGTGTGCCAACATCGGATAAAAATGTACATAAGAAATAGAGCTAATTTAAATATAATGAAAGCTATTCATAAATGTCGGTGTTAGTTGCTACTCACAGCAAATGTTATTTTGTTAATATGCCTCCCGACAATATACAGTATAAAATTTGTGTTTTTTTGCACTGTTTTGTGCATGTTAATTGTATCGTGTACATATTATTCAAATATCGCAAATGTAGACTTTCTCTCTCTCTATCTCGAAAAATAAACCCATGTTACACCTAACTACGACTATTATTGATTGACATTGAATTAAATCTACTTAAAAAGCCCAATACGTAAAAAAGACTTCCCATTCTCTGTTTTCACCATTGTCTGCTGGATTTTAGATCTCGATATATAACTATTGCATATATACATGTAAAGATATGCTCATCCTCCCCCCTCCCAACGAACTAGTTAAAATTAAACGTGTTTGAACACTCCATTAAATAGTTTCCCTTTGTATCTTGTATTATAGTATTGTATTATATGTTTACATTATGCATGCTATATAACTGATCAACGTGAACCGGACAATACTGTTAAAACCTGTTTTTGTTATGTTGCCCTTATTGTATACCTTGAATACTTGGGTGTAGATAAAGAGTTGTTCTGTTCTGTTCGGTTGCAAAAACATGGGCATAGCGATATATGCGTTGGATATTATAATAAGAGGTTTAAATGCCTAGTTGGTAAAAAAATTATGAAGCGCTAAGTGTGCATATGACATACGAACAGACCGAAATACAATAATATTAACTACTTAATTCCCCCAAAGGATAATGTAGATTTTGACGGCGTCAACGATGATGAAGATTCTGTTGTAAGATCAAACATGTCAACCAAAACGGCATAGTGTCAACTTAATACTATTTTGATTGATGTTGCAAGCAAGCAATATTTGTTTATTTACCCTCGGAAACTTCGGTTATAAAACCATTGTCCGAGCACTCTGCTTAACATAGATACTCTGCTGTAAAAAGGCTGTTAAAAGTCATGTGGTCAGCCCGATTATACAGGGCTGAACCATATATACATACGGATACTTTGCATGTGCTTTAATAAAAATCTAATTATTAAAAAATATCTTAACATTAGACTAAACTGTTAGAAACGCGTTATATAGGCTAATAAACTCAATACAAGAAAAACTTTGCTTGCCTAACAACGCTTAGAAAGCGGTTTTTTCATTGGCTGATAGCGCTTTTAAAACATGGCGTTGATTGGCCGAAAATGCTTAACTCGCAATTCAAGTAGAGTTAATGTTGCAAAGTCAACAACGAATTAAATATCGATAATTGATAAGCTGTTTTGTCCAATTTGTATTCCCTTTTAACCATTAACCACGCTGTAACAAACACGTGACAAACTAATGAGAAAGTTGAGTGACACGTTCATTCTCAGCACCTGTGGCGCCTGTGTGTGTATATAATCCCACAATTGATGTGTAGTTTATAATTAAGTATAGGATTTAAATCAAAAGTATTTGTCATTTGATAATACAAAGTGTGGGAGATAACCATGATTTCCTTCGTCATTTTCATCGTTGTGTGTGGATTGTGTAATGCAGGACAGTATTTCCTTTAAATAAGTTTGCATGTATTCAATAAATCAATTATAATGAAGTATTGGATAATTTATATTTTTACATTTATATGACATTTAACTTCTTTAAAACAACGGCTGTATTTTAACATTTTTGTAACTTTATATATTGCGCAAAAGCGATATGCTCTAATGTGAAATGTGTCCTATAGTAAAAAAAATCATTCTTTTGAACTTCTTTTTTTTACTTCATAAATGCATCAAAATCGATATGATCTAAACTTAAATTTCTCCTTTATTTTAAAAATTGCAAGGTCAGCGTAAAAGTTACCATAGTGAATGATCATAAAAACAAATGTGTAACGTGTAAGAATCAAAGAGTTTGAGGAATGTCGGTGCTAGACAAAGCCGTAAAACTTGCAAAATCGGTCGCGAAATATTTCTTTTGGGAAAATAATGTCAATGGAAAAATTGTGTCGAATGATAAAACATCATTCGTTTGCTTATTAATCCAATGGCAGGTGTATTTATGTAAATCGAACTCAAACCAAAGCAACACATTGTGTAACCGTTACCTCTTTTTTTCTAGACTTTCGCTGCTTTCCTAATGGAACTGTGGTGGTTCCTAACCCCGACGGCCGGTTCAACACGGTGGATGTTAAGTCGGCAACGTGTCGTCTGCGAGCTGGCGTGGTGCACGTGGAGGTCTGGATGGATAACTGTCAGCTGGTGAGTGCGATATAACGTACATAGATAACAAAAATATGCATTATTCAAGAGTTCTTATAAAGGAAGTGAATGTAGACATAGTGCTAAAGGCTTGATCAAGATATGTTATTAAGCAGATACAATCGTTCCAGAATCGACAATCGATTCAATGTTAGTCATAAGGTTGCTATAAATTTCCACTATTTTATTATAATTTAATTAATGGTTACTGGTCCTGCATTCTTTAACCCAACTTATAATAAATTGTAAGAAATCGGACTTTTTCATATAAGATATTATGTAATTGTACACGACATCTTACCATGTATTTTCTCTCTCAAATTACAACATAATTTGATGTGTTTGAGATTTTAAACAAGGGATGCCCATTACACAAACATTTTTACTACATCTTATATTTCAATTTCGAAAATTAAGGACCACAATGGAAATATGAGTTTACTCATTTTTGTGTTATCCTTGGTGTTCGTATGTATGTAATGGTATATTTATTTTCATGTATGTGATATTTTTATATATTGTACATGTTGTAAATGCCCTTGTTTGCATTCCTTGCCGAAATAAATCTATCTATCTAAAATAGGAAAATATTAGCTTTGTTCCGTTTTTCAGGACGCTAATCACACTGTGACATTCACGAAAGTCGAGAAGCAGTTGGGTATCGTGACAGACGGTCTCATTCAGAATGTTGTCTGCCGAAAATCCCGAACGAGGGCGTTATTCATAACGTCAGTGTTACCATGACAGTCACGTGGGTATTACAGACAACGGAAATGTGTTTACATATGTGTCGTATGCAATCAATACTTATTAATGATAAGTATCACAACATGACTGCGATCACAACCATGATAATTACTTAATACAAATAATATGTTTTTAATTTATTTACTTAAAATTGCTATTCTCACTGTCAAGTTGTTAACTCATAATAAATATAATGCATGTTAAACATAGTAACTTATAAAACGTAAACAGTTGTTTATTCGCATAATTAACTTTACAAAATGATTTGATACAAGTGATGTTTTATTAATAAACTTGTATATAGACGTTAACAATTTTAAAAGTATCACCGACCTCTTTTCAGGGAGGACCCATCGATACCCATAAAAGAGCAGGTGTTGGATAACGGAGTCCGCATAATAACGCGTCTTGGGAACAACACTTCCGGTGCACAGGTTCCCGCCGCGCCAAAGATCGTCTGGGATATACATATAGGTAAGCCAATAAATATGAACAATATATGTTATACGAAGTATAGTTTAACGGAAAAAAACATAAGTAACGAAAATTGATAACTACTTGACGAACCAGTTGTCACAGTAATGCACAGTAATGCAAAATTCAACGTGAACAATAATACATACTTAAATTAATAAACGTGTCCTTTTCATTTCAGCGGAATTCCGGATCATACCGGAAGTGTGCAGCTACATGTCGAGCAGCGGCCCCGTGATCCTGCTTCAAGACGGGTAAGACATAATGATTTAAATTGACACGAAATTACTAGAACTGATCGTTTACTTGATTTTGTTATTATTATTTATATTATTTCATTTCCTCTATATCTTAAAGAAATGTAACATTTTACGCCAAGTTTTTATTTGTGTCCATTTCCATTTCCGACCCTATTTTGAAATCAAATTTGTAGCCTAAAGATCGTAGCTACAATGTTGTCTCGCTATTGTCTGTTTTAAGTAACATCGCATAAAATGCATCTTTTCCTGCTAAATATGAATTAACCATTTAATTTCTAGTTGCACTAAGGCTCCCGGTCAGGTGTCGAACTTTGTCTCCGGGCTCGGCGGCGGCTTCCTGATGGTATATCCTGTCCGGTTCAGCGACCGTGCCGGTAATGACGTCGTCATAGTGTGTTCCGTAAGGCTGTGTGCTCCCGAGGACGCTGATAGATGTAGTGCGGTAAGGGAAAAAAAATCTCTTAAATAATAATAATAATAATAATAATAATAATAATAATAATAATAATAATAATAATAATAATAAAAATAATAAAAATAATAATAATAATAATAATAATAATAATAACAATAATAACAATAATAATAATAATAATAATAATAATAATAATAATAATAATAATAATAATAATGTCCTTTACAAGAACTATTTACATGGTATTATACTGCTTACAATAATGGTAACGGTGATTTTAAAACGTGTCTTCATTGAGTGTATATTCTTTCAGAAATGCGGATCGAACGGAAAACGGCGCCGTCGCCGACACTCCCAGAAACGTTCCACAACTGGTCTGTGGTCAGTGGTCGCAGTTTATGTTGCCGTTTCGCAACTGATATTTAAGTTTGGTTCGGACACACACATTTATCTTTGTTGAATGTGTCATTATTTTCCATAGTTTTACTGCATATATTACTGATTTTTCTTTAAATGTGTTGTACAAACGTTGCCAAATGATTAGTATTAGTGTGCTTATAAATGCCGATAACACTTTTAAAACATATTAAATATGCTATAAAAAAATATCAACGTTATTTGGGGCTTTTCGTATTTATTTCGCTTACAATTCTAACGTGAAGTTTGATCCCCCACAAAACGTAACCGTCTAACATTATAAAGAAGACGTCTTACCGTTTCGTGGTGTATTATACGCGCGTCTCGTCGGGCACAACGAAAGTATTGTATCTTCAACGTTAAAGTAATTTGTTACGATACCATGTTTAAAGAAGCACAAACTTATATGAATATTTCAGGTATTTTCGTTTGCCTATTTTTCTTCTTGATGTCTTTTTCAAGTGATCTTGAGTTCATGCTGACCTTAATTAATTTATTAAGTGCGTTATTAAATATGATTTTAACTTCAAATGGTCATTCTCAAGGTAGGCCCAAACCGCTCTGTATACAGTGTTTACACATGACCGGCTTTTGACATTGGATTATTTATATTTAATACTGCACATGTAGCATCGTATGCAACCAAATCTGCTGAATATATTTGTTACTAATATTACAAACTTCAACGTATCAGCAAAGCAATCGATACACGGCTGCTATTGAGGCATGCAATTTTAGTTGGATGTACACAAACAAATCGTATACAACACAAACTGCAGACGCCTGTATCTGTTTGATAGTTTACTGTACCACGCTCATATGTGTGACGACTGGAAAAGTATTATTCCTGCTTTAACAATTGTGAAAAAACGTACTGAGCAAAGAAGTAGATTTACTTCCGCCTAAGACTAGATCAAGAGCGACAGCGTGAAACACTGCATGCGAATATGGTAAGAGTTTAGAAATAAGTTTTACTATGTAATTGGGATTATTGTGGAATTAATTTGAATACATAATTATAATGTTAGATATGTTTCTGAAAACGTATACAGGTTATCCTTAAATTGAATGTAAAGGTTTTATGTTGTTAATATTTAAAACCAAACGTGTATTGTGTATTCAGGTAATTATGTTCGAGAAGTCGTATATGCGATGCTAGAAGTTTTAAACGAGTAAAATACTAAACATGTTGAGTACCATGTGTATGTTGCGCATTCGACAGAACAAAAAAGAACTTGCAAATAGTCTCAAACAACATCTATTGTTATATTACAGTGTAACTGTAACGTTAATCGAAAATACAGTACCAAATGTCTAGCAAACAAATTATATTTATAATGTGGCATTTGGTTGGATTCAAACAAGGTTGTTTAATAACAAATAATTGGAATGCTAAAACAAAATACAACAGCTTAATATACATTTTTTACTAAATACATAAAAATGTTTTGTACAAAGACAAACATATAACACTCAGGACTTTTCTTTTTGTAATTCAAATATTTTTTGTATTTTTGTGGCGGACACTTAAATATTGGATTTTATGTCTCGACACATGAAATATGGTATTGATTACTAAATGTACATAGCAAAGCATTGTTTGGTATCCACGCTGTTATTCCTGCGTGTAAATTCTTTTAAATTGCATCTTTTATTTTATGGTTATATTTGAAACGAGTTATTTTCATTACCGTGAAATGTCATATCGATGTTTGTGCTAACTCAACGAAAGCTGATGCATTTGATGTACATGATGATGTACAGCACATATGATATTTAACATTTTCAATGTTATACTAGCAAGACAACTGTATTTTCTCTTTTGTAGTTTAATATCTATTTCTTTATATTTTTAACATAATTATGTTTAGAGCAAACACAGTTGAGTAACTAATTACGTTAGAAGTGCTAACGAGATCAATAGGTTATGTTTTTTTCCTACAAAGAAACAGCAACACATCCGGTTTGAGCTTTTTTCGGTAATATGAAAAAGTCCAAAAGCTGAATTCCTAAAGCGTGTTCATGCAAATAGCTAATATCTGTTTTATTTCTCTATCGTCTTATTTAACAAATTAAACATGTATTCACCTACACTGATTAAAGTACAACCATTATAAATAGCTTTTATATATTTATAATTAAGCTAATTTTCGAGCTGCTAAAACTTCTCAAACTAAGCTACCGAGATGTACTGAGGATTGGCTTCCGAGATCACCATGTTTTTCTTGTGTCCTAAGAAACAAGCTAAAACCCGATTTGTAGTGTTTTTGCGAAACACAACAATATGAAATACATGTACGCAATTCCTTCCTACTATCCTGTAAAACACATTTATTTTTAGTACGAATATGTGTAGTTTTATAATAAAACGCTCTATATATGTTTCTATACGATCTGCTATGTCTGCTGTTCCTCTGGCATTACATGGACTTTTATGTTCTCCCAGGACGCATCAGTCTATGTTTAAGCAGGAAGAATTTAGCCATAATTGGTCGATTTTTTCTGTAAGCATATTCGAACGCCAATGTCATATTGTTAGGTTATAAATACCCGATCATCTGTTTTTGCACTGTTTTCTGACTCTATATGGCTTATGTCATATGTCGTTCATAAAGGAACCTGCGGATGAAATAAGAGATTCTCTCTAGGTGAATGGGTAGGGGCTTCATTATTTATGTTATTTCATATGATGACGATAGTGCATGAATTTAAACAAATCGCTACATACTGATGCAAGTGAGGTACCAGCACGATTACAAAAATTTCTTTATAAACGTATTTTACTTTCACATACGTTGCTGGGAACGAGATTTTGACCCAATTGGCGCAGACGTCGTTTCAGAGTTAAACGAAGTTAAGTTGTGACTGCCGTTTTGCGTACCTTTTCAACCTATTGTTTTGCGATACAAAATGTTTACATGTTGAAGTTAAACCTATTCCAAAAGTATTTAGTCTGCGGAACTATACATGTCTGCATTTTCGTTTCATTTTCAAATGTTTATATTAACCTCAATGTATATAATAATCAATACAGTAGGGCGAAAATCGCCATTGTAAATTTTCGGATAACTTCCTGCTTTTTGTCAAGGTAAATTTTCCTTGTTTTGTGTTTAAAAAATAATGCAAAGTTTGTGTGGAGGGATATTATTCTATGTAATCTGTTCCATCTACCATGCTGTGTCTATAAGCCTTTTGTGTTGTCATAATGAAGATTGAAGACGATATTTCTTTGTCTGTTTTACCAGGAAGTTTTCAAAATCTATTTACTGTATAAACATTCCGTTGAAAGAATATTGTGAAAATATTCCCCTGAAAGTATTTTTTCACAACATGCATTTTAAAATTGCAATTTAGCTATTGATCAGTTGACAACCGACAGAATATGGACTGTCAAGGGATTTATAAGCAAATTCCTGTTGCGAATCTTTGTTCAATCCTACAATGGCATGTTAGCAAAGACAACTTCGTTTGCAATTACAACATTAATAAATATATCAGCAATTTGATTTAATTATTTGATGATGGTGATAAGAATACATGTTAATGTTGCCATTCAAGTCAGACTTCTAATTCATTACACCTAATAGGTCATTTCATGTACTGCAAATCATGAAATCATATTACACTTTTTGATAAAATGTCCGAAATCGGTGTTTAGGCCTTGATGATAAAAATTGTCATAATTTCGTCACGATTAGAAATAAAGCGCTACAATTTCAGATTTTGATTTTCAAATGTTCTAACTGAGCTGAGCATCAATCCCCCTCATATTTTGACCAAACAGCTCAACATCTTGTTCCCGCCACTTACATATTGTTGATATCTTAAATTGTTTATGATATGGCATGCTCATGAGTAAGTATTTTTAGAAATGTTAAACTCGCTGTTGCAAACTGACGGCCAGAAGAGAGATGACCAGAGACTGGATCCATTCCTTATGCCACTTCTCTTCCCAGATCTTCTGACATAGTGCCTTGATTGTTGCAGTCGTAGCATTTCCTTCGTGCTTGATCAGCTCGGAAGGGACATTGTCAGACTACGCACTGCTTCCTCCACATCTGCCTCTAGTATGGACGGACTTTCGTCGTCCGCTTCTGGTCTTGGAGCCTTCTGAAGAGACTGGGATCTGGTTGAAGCGGATAGCTTTAGAGGTTCCTGCAGTATTCAGTTCACCTGTTCAGGACTTTGGTACACTCGGTCAGGAGGTTTGCTTCAGGGTCTGCTATAATTTTGTCCTTGGGCTGACTGGTTTTCGCGAGGGTCTTGAATGTGCTATAAGCATTTTGACTGCTGCCTATGGTCATATATTGTCAATGTTGTTGCATTGCTCCTCGATTCAAGCCTCATTGGCCTCTATTATATTCTTCCTCACCTCTCTATTCGCTGTGTTGTACTCTGTCCTTGATTCATGGCTGATGTACTTCGCAGGCATCAGCTCTCGGAACGACCTACTCCGGATGGGCATTTTCATTCAAACATGAATTCGAATCTGATCCAACCAAAATATCTACAATGAAATGGTCTTGAGGCAAGCTTACATCTCTGAAAGGTGAGATAATATTATACTACTTTACTATACTATTCAACTGATATTTCATTTTATATTATTATTATTTTAACTTGATTTCCAACAAAGCGTGAAGTCCTGGCTATTAGATTGGAGTATGGCGGGCGAGCGAGCGGGCGAGCGGGCAGGCGAGCGGTCGGCGACCAGCGGGCTTTCGTGAAGTCAAACAGGTGTTCCACGGTTAATAACCTTAGTATACAATGACCAATAATGCAACTTTGGATATAGCCAGATTGCATGGTCACCTAGTTTACAAATGTATAAATAGCGTGACGAGTCAACGCAATGCCATTGTTACTAATAACAGAAGAAATGTCCGCTCAATACATTCAGTTTGGATGAGGAAATTGCACTGAAATTGTGTGTGTAGGTGGCTTTCATAAAGATCAACATGGGATTTCATTCAGGACCCATAGGGGCAAGGTCAACATTAGTGTAACTGAAAATAGAAAACACAGAAAACATACGAATGTCAGGTCAAATACCTTTACTTTGCATTGACTAATATTCATGAAAATTAAGACAAAGCAAGCTTGCATTTATACCTAGATTGGGATTGTATTGCGGCGTTTTGGAAAAACGACATTTTAATACACATATACAAATGGCATATGCTTAATAGCTCCTTTTAGGAAAAAGGTATTACACTGAACTTTTGTGTTAAGTTAGTTTGTGAGACCAGTAAGATCATGGTCAAGGTCACTGTTAATAAATTAAAAGGTTTCCGGTGAATAACTCGAGTTAAGATTGATGTTTTGCATCGAGGTTGGTTGTGCAGAGAGCTTAGACGCAAACATAGGATGGATTTAATTTGGGGCCTGTCGGGGTAAGGTAAATGCCACTGTTACTAAAAATTGATAGCAGATGTCTTGAATATAAATAACTTGAGATTTGATGTGTAAGCTGCTTAAATGTATTCATACCTCGGAATTCAAAGTCAGAGAAGTTGGGACGAGGTAAAGGTCACTGATAGAAAACGGTTTCCTCCAGTAAGATCAAAGTCAATGCCACTGTTACATAACTGTTTGCCGCTCAATAACTTGAGTTTGAATTGAGGCTGAAATTGAGCATTTAGGTAGCTTATATAAAGCCATATCGTGTTATATGTTATGCGTACACTCAACCCTTGTTATAATAAGGCTGTGCTTGTTTTGTTTCCTTACACTGCTTTATGATATTATGTTTAACTGGAAAACTAAATAAGTTTTAATTTGAAATATCTGCTATTTCTACCAGACGAAAGTAATGCAACTCTATCAACAATTCATGTAGAAATGTTGCATTAATTGCGCCAGTTAGAAATTCCAGATATACATATAACTTATAACTTCGTTGTTATGCTCATTTAAATAACAATGCTATTCAGATACATGAACGTAAATTGTACATCTGGGAATAAATAATAACAATATTCGTTATAACAAGTACCGGTCCAACGTGCGTGTTAATAACACCGGATGGTAAAAGCTTGGACAATTTTGGATTTGAGGCGGAGTCAAAATACACCGAGCTTTGCGAAAAGGAAGACCACAAAAAGTGGTACTACTTTCACAGATTCAAAATGATGATTTGGGATAAGGTAATATGTCAATTCGTACGTCATTAAGTGTTTAACTATAGGTTGGGTTTCACTTATTTTCAATAACATATATATAAATTGATTCGATGTACAATGAATACTATCCTCGATTTCAAACCAGTTAAGTCTCATGTCGCCCATCGAATTTCAGCAAATAGTTTCTTGCTTGTAGTTATATGTACTCTGAAAGCAGATATTGAAATCGCTAATCGAAAAATTATACATAATTTTGTATTCTTCCTAGAATTGTGTACGTAATTTATACTTGATCTTTGTTCAGCCACTCGTTTACTGTACCATTCATAGTTTATTCACTAAAATAATTCACATATGTATCGTGTTCGTAAATAGATTGTAGTCTACTAATTGAACCGTGTAATGCAAATTTAGTGCTTCTTTTTTGTTTGGGTGCTTCATTGGCTTTATCAGGTTTGTCCATAAAACGTAGCTAAATATTGTCGGCCAGGGTCTACGTAGTAGTTCTTTATATACAGATATAACTATACATTTTAAAACACTTTTAATGTTTATACAAAACAACTTGGCAACAGTATTTTTTTTATAAATAGGTATACATTGCTTTTATATGCGCATCTTAACCAATGTGTGCATCTTTGCATGTTTTATGTTGTTTTTTTAATGAAAGCTTCTTTCACAATTTTGCAACATATGAGTTATTGTATTTTTATTTTATGTACACTCAAATATATAATAACAAACTAAATGTGTATGCTTTTCTTTTTTAATGTAAAAGAAATGAATGATTGAGTGTAGGATAAGTCAACAACTATAATAATTATAATAATAATAATACTAATAATAATAATAATAATAATAATAATAATAATAATAATAATAATAATAATAATAATAATAGTAATAATAACAATTATAATTGTAATAATTATAATAATAAGTACATACATACAATGCATAACAATGCCGGTATGATCAGCGGGACATTCATATCTTCAGACAATTTATACAAGTAATCAAATACAAAGTAACAAATATGTAAAATACAAATGCAAACATTATATCCCGCATGTTTAACACATACACATGTGAACACATTTTAATAACCTGTAGGTTTTAACCATAATCCTACAAAAAGGATATTAGTAAGTGTCTCTAGAAATGACGAGCTTTCTTGTTTGCTTTTCTTCCGTGACTTTTGGAAGGCTCGTGTAAAAAGGCGGGAAAGTATGTTATAATCTACTTAAAGCCACAAAAACGACACGCTTCACGTTTTCGTAATTTCTTTTACTACCACTATACTGATCTAACTACATAGTTAGTTATTCAATAAGTTTAAAAAACTATTTAAACCCGTGTGACACATGAGTGAAGATTCACTATTCAGCGAACGGTTAAAGGTATACAAGTCGCCAGTTCGCTGACGTCGGCGTTATTCTATGGTACTTGCATCAACTCAACATATCTGTGTCTAGTGCAGGTTTTCAAGTAGGGCAGTGTAAAGAAATGTCGGTTTAGGTTCACATGCAAGATGCAATTAAGGTTACGTTTTACGTGCACAACTTTCAGGATTATCATACAAGGTCAATGTATAAGGTCTTTTATTCTGAGCTGCTATTTAGCAGACAATGCACCATAATTAAGTCACGTTTTGTTCCTAAACAATTTAGGATAACGACATCATGTAACAATATGTATAAGGTCTGTTATTCTGACATGCTATTTAGCAGAAAATTCACCATAATTAAGTCCCTTTTTGTATAATAGTCTTCTATCAAATAATTGAGGTTAATAACTTCATGTCTACATATTAACTATAATACAAAGAAAAATAAACTTGCCGTTATCCAGCTGCAAGCAGGCCAAAACTTTTTTAAGAATGGCTGAAAATTGTTCGTTAAGGAATTTCCATCTAAATGACAGAGGAATGGCCCACTTATAGGTGGGCGTCTTTTTCCAGGAACCCCGAAATGTTGTTTACCGCACATATTTCTGTATAAGTGGATTTGTTTATCTTCAAAATTGTCCCTGAACCATATTGATCTGTTTTAGAAAACCTAATAGCAAGTTTGATTATGCCATTTTCTCATTAATCAAAACATCTGACTGTGAAATTACCCTTGAAGGAGAATTGTTTGTTGTTACGCCAATTTCGCCCACCCTAAGAAAGCCAAAAAAAGCACGGCTATATGCCGCAGTGAACAAGTGACTCCAATACATATTATTGCATACTATAGGCAAAACTGACACATTTCTGTTTTAATATATGCTTGGTTATTGGGAATCTAGACCCTCTCCCTACCGAAGATCTCTTTAAACCTTCCAAAGCATTCTCAATGACGTAATGACTAGAAACATCTGAAACGTCCCTTATTTTACATTGAAAACCGACCGCTTTCACGTACAAACAAGCTGTGGAGTGGGACAAACCCCTCAATGATAACCAAGATATAGACATGACAATTTGCTCTAAAGTCGGGGGCCGTATTAATTGTAAATTATATTTGTTTTCTGAAGTTTTCAAATTGTTGAAACCCATTGTTGTAAGCTTCCGTTGTATAAACAGCAAATGCCGCCTTTAACAATCGCTCAGACTCAGACTTGATATCAGAGAGTGAAAACGTGCTGGTATCTGGCATGGCTCCTGGTGTGCGTCTGGATCTGTCCTATTGCTTGCGAGAAAAAGGATCGGCTATAGAATTAACATGAGCAGAAAGATTCAAAGACTTCACTACGATACCAAATTCCATAACTAACATAACACATGCCCTCACTAGCTGCATACGCCTTTTTGACTTTGATGTTTGCTTATTGATATCCATAACCAAAGCATCATAGCACCTACGCAGGAAAGTCGTCCCTGATCTTATAGCCTGACAGAAAATTGCCAATTTTCCAACCAGTGACTGTAATTCCCTAAACGTAACCTTCCTTCTCTGAAGTAACAGCATAATAGCTACCCGTAACTCCTCAATCTTAAGCAATGGGATCCGTACAATCATATAAACGATATCCATCTCTAATCCTAAATATATTAACCTCTTACAAGGACCAACTGATTTCTCCTCAGCAATAGGAACCCCCAGCAAGCTACACACCTGTGCGAATGAACCAACAAGATCACTACAATGCCCCGTATTGTCAGCCCCCGCAAACATATAGTCATCTAAATAATGATCCAATGCGTCCATTTTTGCAAGATAAGTAAATAACCAGTGCAAGAATGTAGCAAACTTCTCAAACAGTGCACAAGATACTCTGCAACCCATAGGCAAAAATATATCTATGTAAATATTACCATCATTATCCTTCAAACAAACAGAAGTCGTCTGGACAAATAGGTAACAGCCGAAACACTGATTCAAACGTTTGGCCATTTCGGTGTTACAACCAAGCTTAAACAATCTTATCTGCCACTCTATCAAGTGAGGTATAATTCACACTACTAAGATCATCACTTATGCCATCATGAACACTACCCCCTTTTGGACAAGACAAATGTGTAATAAGCCCCCATGATCCATCCGATGTTGGAACAAGGCCAACAGGCGAAATTTTTAAATTTTCTATTAGAGAATACTTATACGGGCCCAAAAATCTACCAGTCGCCAACTCACTGTTTATTTTTTGCTTTAAAATATGTGAACGTAAACGCGCAGACTTCAAATGACATGCATCCGTTGAAACCCTTTGCCCGTTAAACCCAAGACGAAAGCCTTTCAAAAATCCCTTTCTAAGTATTTGTGCATTTTGTCTATTTGTATAAATGTTCAAATATGAAATAAGGACATCAGTATTTATCGGTGATTTTTCCAGATTTAAATCAATATTTTCGCATGTTGACGTTAGTGATTCTTGGTCTGAAACCCGGTCTTAACCCAGCCCAACGGGGGCCCTGGGGAGCAGGGCCCGGCCTGGCAAGAATCCCCTATTTCCTTGAACCTGCGCTCCTCCGAAAGCAGACCTACACATATTAGATTGATGATTACCATTACAACTAAGACAATTATGCCTATACGGACAAGGATCCCTAGCACAATTATGCCTATACGGACAAGGATCCCTAGCACAACTGCTGTAATTAAATAAAAAAAAATCTTTCCTATCATGACTCTTTCCGCACCGGTCTCCATACCTACAGAAGGTCCCACATATAGCAACCATAGTTCATAATCAATTTTATCAAAGCCGGTACCAGTAGGATCAACCGCAAGGCGCAAACGGAACTGCTGGTCATAGGCTTTCCAACCCAGTCATGCATGCCTCCTTGCCGCAGTCCTAATTGTACTCATGTACTTGAGTAACTCCTGCGTCCTGTGAGGGTGTGTTGTTAAGAAGATACTAGCATATACTAGAAATGCATCTGACCACGCTTCAATTGTTTTTATTGATTTTGAAGGCTCAAGTGATTTGATAACCAACTGTCCAGATGGACTGAGGTTCAAACCACGCACCAATTCCCCAGGTTGAGTCTCTAATATAAAAGCCATTTCTATGTTAATTCCTGAAATAATCTTATTCTTAATGGCAGGTGATACATGCAAACCCAACTGGTTGTGCACACTTGCAATTGGTATGGGGTTAGTGTCAAAATCAAAAGACAACAACTGTTCATTACCTGAGTAAGCCTTCACGCCAACTGGCACCTCTGGAGCTGTTGCATCAGGGATCAACTCAATAAATAACTCTATAGTATGCGTACTAGCACCCGGGACTGCCTCTGTGCTTGATGGCCCAGGGCCTTGCGCTGCACCAGATGACCCCCTGCCAGTGACCGATTCCACAGCCGGACTAACACCCTCAGGATATTTCCCTTGTCGCCTACGCTTTGATACGGTTTCTGCCAGGTTTTGAAGTTCCATGGTGGAATCCGTGGCTCGCTTACTCTTTCATTTGGCCTTCGGCATTGTATAAGTGACTTGGACGTTATCGTTTAGAAACATGAAAAATAAAATAAATAAATACAAATTCCATTGATCAACTTAACAAAATGTGTTCAGTCCTTTGATTCTCTAAGGGAGACAACTTCAATGCATTAAGCCAACTTTGATTTGTTTGGCCGTTTAAAAATAAAATAAGTAAATAAATGAAAATTCCATTTAATACTGCAACTTACTGGTGCATAATCATTTTATCCCATAACACTGCTCATTCCAATAACATAATACGAGATGATGATGATGATGGTGACGACCACCAAAACAACCTTTTTAATCGATAAAAATTGAGCTCAAATAAATGTCATCCTATTAAATACACCTACAGCACTCCTTAAGTCATTATGCTTAAACTCTGAACTTATTAAACAATGATGCTGTACTACTTAAATTATTTTTGCCGTTCCGTAAAGAGAAAGTAGCAAGGCGGTGTAAACATAACGTAATCACACACGATCAAATTATCCCTACTGTTTTACATAAGGCGGTGTAAACCTAACGACATCCCGATTACATTTTCTCTACTATTTTATAAGGAAGAACCGAACAGGATAGACCGCATTCCTATAACGATCCGTTATCGATTTACGAATACCGCTATTCGTATTTACGTGTGGGTAAGCGAACTTCAAATGACTATCCGCCTTATCAAAGACACAACCGTGTGCAAAACTGCTCAATAACTCTTTACGCGTGACGAACACAAAAGTTAATGTTTGCTACCCGATACACGACGAACGTCATCAAGATATAACTTAATTTTGTCAAGGGTATAAACAACGCATTCAATCACAGCGAACGTATTCATACTTTGACAATTGAGACAAAAGAAGACTTTATTTGGGAGCATATTTACTTCCGCCGAAGACTAGATCAGCAGCGACAGGGTTAAACACTGCATGCGAATATGGTAAGATTTTAGAAATACGTGGTTGTCTGTGTTATTTGTAGTATTGTGGTATTTATTTGAATATAATGTTACAATGGTATACATTTTTCTCACGCTATACAGGTTTTCTTTAAGGTGTTCTTTTCTGTATTAGGTGGATGACATTACTCTCTAAAATATTGCATTAAATGTCTCCACACAATTAGGTCCTGATTGCAAAAACGTACATACCAAAGCAATGATATTTCGATATTCACGGTGTATATACTGCGTCTAAATCCGTTTAAATTTGCATCGTTAACTTTGCGGTTATATTTGATACGATTTATAATAATTTCCTGTCAAATGTCATGGCAATGTTTGTGCTTTTTCATGACGAAAGCTGCTCCATTGTATAACATATACCATATGTTTCCATTATAAATTGTTAGATATATGAGTCTGATCTTTTATATTTAAATTGTTAATATAGCATGACAACTGTTTAGTATTTAGTACATTAATTGATCAGTAAAATAAGACCAATTACAAACAAATACAAGTATGTCACTAACAGGGCCTCATCGGTATGCTTCATGTTAACGAAACATCATCTAAATACTGTTTGGCTTTATCCGAATAATTTTTATCCATTTATAAGTCTCAACTCGGCGATGTATGTATTAACATTTTGAGGTTTCGCCTTATTTTACCAGAGTATTTAAAAGCAAAAATACATCGAAAACAATAAGCCGGTATGTTTGTTAGTTACATTTTGCGTGTTACCCGATTGCTGTTGATGCAAGCCGGAGTAATCGGATGTGTCCGTGTCAGAGCGTTTGTAGACCGTATATGCCGTTTATATATGCAGAAGTTAATGTATTCGGTAATTGTTTTGCTGTTCTCACGTTTTTAATGCTCAATCCTCTGCAATTTAGTATTAGAATTTAATAATATGAACATAGTCGTGCGATTGTAATGTTATTCGATTATTGCTATGTATATAATGTGTGAAAAAGAAGTGTATGTGGCATATGTTTCCGTAACTTGACTCATTCGGGAGTTGTTATTAACGTCTACGTTTTGAGCATATTGATCATACTTATATATCTTGATTCGGGTCAAACTACCCAGCTTATAAACTATATTTTTTGTACCATTTCGTTGGATACAACCAAGGTTGGAAATTAACAAACAATTGGAATGATAAACAATATTTGAGTTTATAACATATAAATGTAAATGATCTACAAATAGCTGGGATGATTATTGAAAAAATATTTCACTTAGTGATGCAAGCATGAAATTTGGCATAGATTACCTTTAGGTACCCCTTTCTTAAAAAAGCACGTTAGCCACTTGAAAATTCAAAATGGCGGCATGTATTTCAAGATTGCCGCCAATACCCTTTTTTTTAGCAAAAAGTACTAATAAGGTCAATATATGAAAAAATACCTTCAACCACCAAAAAAATTGCTACAAGATATTTTAACTGATCCTGGTAGGGTAGAAGGTCCTTTAAAACATATCAAAAGTTTACCAGAATTGGACCTCCGGAAAGTGTTTTGTTTTCAAGATGGCCGCCAAAATGGCCGCCAATACATATTAATGATCATAACTATGTAACTATACAATCACATTTGATAAATGTGTTGTTTATACCTAGGTTTCAAGGGGCATATATCATATGTTTTCATTTTAAATTGTAAGATATCTTAGCTTGATATTTTAGATTTAAATTGTGAATATAGCATGATAACTGTATAGTATTGAGACCATTAATGGCTCAGTTAAATCAGACCAATTGCACAAAAAAACAATTATGTTATAAACAGGGCCTCATCTGTACGCTTTATCTTAACGAAAAATTACCCTCTGAAACATTGCATTATATGTGTAGAAACATGTAATGAAGTTTTGGAAACAATATTGTACATAGCAAATAAATAATTGTACGTTGTTTCTCCTGCTTATAAATTGTTTTTATTTGTGTCGTTTATTAGGCGGTGTTATTCGATACGAGCTACGCTAATTACCCGTCAATTTTATGGATTTATTAAGGATATTTGAGCGAATACAAAACAAAACCGTAGCATTGTGTAGTAATTATAATAGGTTCGCATTGTCGATAAAAAGATATATCAAGCATATTATCTTTTAAAGTTTAATCGTTTAGCCAAACGACGTTAAATAACTAAATTGCAAAACATTATGTCACAAACAGGGCCTGGTCTGCACATGCACGATTTATACTTAATATATATGATGTCAAATATATATGGCTTCATCTGAAATATGTTATAATAGAGGAAATGTGTTCCCCTTTTAAATTCTAAAATCAGCGAAACCTATTTCAGAATTTGGACGTTATGCCATATTAAACCAAAGTGGCTTACGTTTATAAATAAATTTGTTTCATAAACTACAAAACAAGCCGATATAAATCATTATCTGGGCCAAATGTATATAGCCCGTCAAAACGTCTGTTAGTTTACATTTCGTAGAGTATCCGATTGCTGTCGATGAATGCCGGAGTAATCGAAGCTTTCCGTGTCTGCGCCTCGGTAAACAATATATGTCACGTTATCGTCTGCATATGGTGAATTAAAGTATCGTTAGCACCGTTATTTAGTTTGATTTCTCACATCATTGGCAATTTAGGATCTGAATTTATTGTATGAATACAGTCTTCCGAGTGTTATGGTACTTGACTATTGGTCTTAATAGTGTGTGTGAAAAAGAAATGCATATTTATTTTAGTTATTTCATTTTTACTTACTTCGTTTTTGTTTTTAAATATATTTAATTATACTTTTCGTAAATTGATTTTATTTCTATTGCAAATGCAATTGTGTAGCTTTTTACTTTAAAAGGCCGATTGGCTACCGAGATCAACATGTAAAGCTTGTTGCCTAAGAAGAAACAGTTAACATCCATTCGTATCAATAACCATCTGTTATATTTAGTGATTGTGTCTTTTTGGTAAAAAATGGCACACTCAAAGTTTAGTGACATAAAACGAGCAGTAGATATTCGCACAATTGTATTGCCATTGGATGTATGTTGATCTTATCATTGTGCGTTCTTATATTCATCTAATATCGTTGTTAAGTGTTTTGCCATTGCTGCTTTGTATTAACAACATTTGAATAATAACTACTAACAAGGATATAACAAATAACAATAACAATACAAAAAAGCACATGTATAAACACATGTTTTCGTCGCCCTAGATGACTGATCTCTCATGTGAGATATAGATGAATATCATGAAAATCTAATAGTAATACGACATAATGTCACCTGATACCATCTAACTATGAACACTTAGAATTCTATTTGAAAACGGTATATTTGTAGACAAGAAGAACGCTTATTGATTCAAGTCGTTCATGAATTGTTTATGACATACGCAGTATTGAGTATGTAAAATGAGAACGGGTTTCCCCCAATGTCGCCTGGAGAATTATGTACAGTATCTATACAAAACACATAGCAGTAGACCACTTTCTCAGCCCTTGAAAAAGGAAACGTGTGAAGAACGGAAATTGTGTATACTGGCCTTTATTTGATTGTTAAAAATCCCATTCATTTTAGTCAGAATATGTTAAAGTATATAATAAAACTAAAACAATATGTTGCTATTATATTTGATAAGTATTCTTTATTCTGCTTTATGTCCGTTCTCACTGAACGTATCAATAATGTAGCTTATGTTCAAGCAGTGAGAATCAGCCAGAATCAGTCGATCTTTTGGGAGTCTGTATGCATATTCGAAGGTCGATACCGTGCTGTTCGTTTTTTTTTGAGTTGCTTTCTGACTGTGTATGGATAAAATAACAGTTTCTCCCGATGATGTATCTTTGATTGCATTATTCATGGTATGTGATTGAATCATGTGAGTTCATAAATCTAAACAAATCGTTTTAAAACTGGTCTAGGTGAAGTACCAAAAAGATTGAAAAAATAATCTTCATAAAAACTTATTTCAATTATTGTTGATTGATTTGTTGATCTCTGAACATGTTTTGGTGTGCTCTTGAATAACTCGTTTTTGAAAAAGTAATTCTGATGTTGCATAATTTAGACCAGTCCGCATATAAATTAAGTATCAACAGTTCTGAAAATGTAAGAATTCGCAGCTGGAGCACCCACTTCTTTACTTCAAATTCGTACTCTTATGTCACGTGCTTTTGCCATCTTCTAGAATCCATCGACAAAAATAATCATGAGGTACTTAACATTTCAATGTTTACAATGAATGTTTGAAAATAAATCAATACTTATTTCTATGATACATGTATTCTGCGGACAGTGCAGTTGTTATAGCCACTTATAGATTCAATATAAAAGACATGACTATTAGTAAATATCTTGTTTGTATTTTAGTTCTGAATGCCGATAACATGCTTTTGTATTTGCCCTTTTATATAAATATGTTATTTCTAAAACGTTTTAGAACGCTGTGTTTAAATTACAAATTTCATAACGTAGTGAAACAAAATAAAAACACACAATACAACTCCAATAGTATGAACAATTGTGTGATAGTATTCCCTTGATTCCACGCATGGTTTCAACTCCCTAGGTCTACACAATGGTAGTTCAATGATTGTAAATGTGTTTAAAGATTATTATTACTTTTAAAATGAATTACAGTTTAAAAACATTTGATATACGGTATTAGTTTTATACAATCTATTGGTTTATAAAGGAAAATGTTGTGCCTGTAAAGGATTGCAATTAATGTTCCTTAAAGTTATGATAAAGCTTATAATGAATTCTTCCGGATATCATTACATGATGCGAATAATTGTACTACTTTTCAATAATATTTCAAATACTAGTTAAAACAGTTGTTAATGATACTCTCTTAAGAATAGAAACACGTTACCAAAGTGTTCACTTTGCTGTTCGTGTTCATTTATGTTTGTATGGAAATTGCTATTGCTTAAATAACTAAATAACATCCAAATTGTTTTCGAACATTTTACAGAAAGTTGGATATAGTATTGACAAATTAAACTCCAGGTTACCAGAGGTCTGAAAATGTTTAAGGTACTTTCATTGTAACACTGTGCGTCTGTAAACAGTATATGTCGCGTTATCGTCTGTATATGATGAATTGAATTATCATTAACAAGTCTTCCGAGTGTTATGGTACTTGACAATTGGTATTAATATCGGTATGAAAAAGAAACGCATATTTATTTTAGTTATTTCATTTTTACTAACTCCGTTTTTGTTTTGGAATATATTTCATTATTTCATTATTCTTTTCGTATAATGATTAGCATGTATATTGCAAATGCAAGTTTGTAACCTTTTACTTTAAAAGACCTATTGGCTAACGAGATCAACATGTTAACCTTGTTGCCTAAAATGGAAACAGTTAAAGGGACTGTAAACCACGAATGACGAAAAAAGAAAAGTTCTAAACTACCGTATTTTTTACAATTATTAGTTTATATTGTTTAAATATCACGACTGGTATATTACATTACTTGAAAAAAAGTTCATATTTTCAGTATATTCGGTAATAAAATTTCGCGATTTGAAATCGAAAGTACATCGCAAAAATAGGTGACATAACGATATACCCACTAAAAATAACGCAAGTTGATCATTTTATATATACAATATATACAATTCACTACGCATGCACAATTTGCATTCCTGGGTTTACCACGTGACGATGATGATCAATCTACTTGCGTTATTTATAGTTAACTGGTAGTTAACTGGTATGCATACCCAGTAAAAATAAATAAATACAAAAATAAAGTAAAAATAAAACTAAACTTTTTTCAAGTTATCTTATAAACCAGTCGTGATATTTTAATCAATATAAACTAATAATTGTAAACAGATACGGTATTTTAGAACTTTTCTTTTTTCGTCATTCGTGGTTTACAGTCCCTTTAACATCCATTTGTAGCGTTTTGCAATTTTCATGCAAAACGCTTACACCTGGTGTTTTTTCTCTGACATCTCATTAAACAATACACGTGTATTACCTAACACGGCTAGTGGTTTAGGAGATATGATGTCCGCATATCGATTGTGATGACTCGGTTCTATCCTCACTCGGTAAACGTTATCAAGATATTTTCTAAAGACACTAATGACTACTTGTTCTACCCAATAAACGAATTCTAAACTGTTTCAATAAGACAAAGACGTTCGATGCAAACGAGCTAAAATAATCAGAGTTAAGCTTATAAACAGTTTCAATACCCGTCTGTTATAGTTGGTGATTTTGTCTTTTTGGTAATCAATGGCACACTCAATTGCATATAACGAAAAGTAGATATTCCCACAATTGTATTGTCATTGGATATGGGTTTATTCTTATATTCAACTAGTATCTTCTTATTAATAATTCTTTGATATGTTGTTTTTTTGGCAATTGCTGCTCTGTATTTACAACATTTGAATAATAACTACTAACAAGGATATAAGAAAAAACAATACAAAAAAGCACATGTATAAACACATATTTAATGTGACAGGCCACTGGAAATAGTGTGTTGATGGCTGCCATCGATTTTGGAACGACCTACTCCGGATTTGCATACTCATTCAAAGATGAGTTCGTTACTGATCCAACTAAAATATCTGCTATGAAATGGTCTGGAAGCAAACTCATTTCTCTAAAATGTAAGATATTACTGCACTTTATTTGTCTAGTTATGTCATTTATTTTTATATTACCATATATTTGTATTTGCATTCATTATGTAATAACCTAACACTCGTGGTAATTAAGCAATGCTGGTAACGTACCAGAAAACTGCTTTTTTATAGTGTATTTTTTATTTAACTGGTAAACTACATACGTTTTTATTAAAGATACTGGCTATGTTTTAAGAAACACATACTAACCCTGCAAACTATGCGTGTCTATTCGATTTGATAATAAAGCTATAACGTTATAGTTTGCCGCACGTTAGGCATCTTGTTATATGTTGTTCGTTGTTACATGCGTCAAACAGCTTACAGTTAAATGTAGTGCTTAAAACAAAACTTGTTAAATTCGTTCAATTAATTGCAGGCCCGACGTGCGTATTAATAAAACCGGATGGCAAAACATTGGATACGTTTGGGTTTGAGGCGGAAACAAAATACAGCGAACTCAGCGAGAATGGGGACCACAAAAAGTGGTACTACTTTCAAAGGTTCAAAATGATGCTATGGGACAAGGTAAGATGTCAATTTGTGAAATATTTAGTTTTTAGCTATACTTTGTAATTTATATAATCTTTTTTGTAAATACTGCAATAATGTATTTTGACATTTTATAATGGCTTATATATTTGATCTTGTTACAGTTTACCACATCTACACATAATTGATAATTCCTATTATTGTGTAGATGATTTATAATGTATGTGTGTTAAGCAAATTAAGTCACTTATCATAAAAGGTTATTGTATGCTGATTCTTAAAAAAGTTGACATCTTTATCGTGTTCTTAAAGATTTAAGTCTAATAATTGTAACGAAAAAAGGAAAATTAGTGCTGATTTCTGTATGATGGATGTATTTGCTGGGCTCATTTTGCTCGTAAAATGTAGCACATTATTGTCTACCAGGGTCCTAGTCACTAATGTGTATCGACCACATTTAATACTGTTATAGCCAATTCATAAAGACACAATGCTGGATGACGAGTGTGGAAAAAGCCTTCCAGCTCGAACTGTGTTCGCTTTGTCAATAAGGTTTGTACATCAACATTCATGAAAAAACATGACAAGGTTGACGCAATACGTATGTTGCATTGGTTATTCTCCATCTAATAATACCTGTGTTGTTTCTTTGTGCCAAATTGATATAGTAGTAAATTGTAACTGGAACGCATTTACCGAATATAAGTTTGGACATCTAAAAACAGGTTTGTCACTTGCTGTGGCAAGACTTTAAACCTTTAAGCTTAGACTTGAATAAATTTACGAATTTTTATTTTACTTATTTTATTCAAGCAAGATAACAGTATAGAAATAGATAAAATATATGGAATAGATAAGAAATATAATTTTAATTCGAATGTCGGAGTTTAGAGCGAAATTCAAATTTAATATTTATTTGAAAATGCATTCTAGATTCATGATGGACAACATGACAAGTATGTCTACACAGCAGGTCTCTGGGCTCGATGCAGGCGACATACATTGGGTACTCACTGTTCCAGCGATATGGGACGATTCAGCGAAACATTTTATGAGACTAGCTGCTCAAGAGGTAGGGAAAAGGTTTCTTTAAAACATATATTTCCCCCAAAACATATTCACGAAAACAAAACTATACACGGTCTACCTGGCGTTTGAACTAACGCTTACACCAATTGCGCAACACAACAAAAAAATTATCAACACGACGCATGGGTATAGCGATAGTTTATGCATAATTAATTCAGTGTTTCTTGTGCTTCGGGGCCCTCGGGCTGGCGGGTTCTGAGTTCGATCTAGTTTGCGAGAAACGATGATTTCAAAACCTGAAAACAAACCAAGCACCATGTCAAAACTGTTTTGCCGGGTAAAAAAAATGTAGGCACATTAAGTATACAAATAGTGTCAGGCACTATAAATTCAACTTGAATAACCAACCAAATGTGGGTTCAATTGTAACCAGTTTTTGCGACCACAGTTTGAATTGCAGCTACACTTTCAAGAAAGTTGCTATCTAATAAGCAAACTGGTGGCTTACCTTTGAGATTGTTCAATAAAATACAAATTGTGTACGCCCCTAATATTACGCATCTAAAATGAGGTTCAGACCTTGAAATGCTCATGTTGGATGTTTATATACAAGGTGACATTCCCTGCTTTTACACTGGGCATATTTTCAGCTTCACTGAACGTGCAATTTAAAACTGCAGACCTCAAATATGATGCATGCAACGTATAAAACAGTTCAAATGTATCACTGTTCATACGAAATTCGAATTTGAAACAACTCATCTACTTCCTTTTGATGATTTTACCCCTTCCACGACAAGTACTTCAGGAAAGCCTTTTAATAATGATGATTATGAAGCCAAATACTGTTCTGTGCGTTTAAAGAAAAAATATGTATTATGTATTGATAAGTTTTTAATAAAAACGTATAAATGTATAATGAGATTCATCGAATAAGCCGTCGAAATACCGCTTTACGTATTATACTATTAAATACACTGATTCTGCGACAACACCAGAAAAAAACTCAATAACACATACAAAAATGGAACAAATAATTATGACATTTACTTTATTGTATCACATTCGTAACTGAATGTACATGACTTCTCTGTAAAATGACGTCCTTGACATTGTTTTGCCATTTTTATAACCGTTTAAATTTAAAGGCTGGAATTTCATCGGAGAAGCTGACTATTGCGTTAGAACCAGAGGCGGCGTCCATATATTGCAGACACTTACCAGTTCAAAAAGATGGAGGAAGCGATATTTCATCATTCCGATTAGGAAAAAAATATTTGGTTCTTGATGCAGGAGGTAGGGATGTACATATGACGACAATATATTGCACTTACGAGCTTATTGATAGCAAATTGAACATGTAATTTATTCTGGTGTATTTGTCTATTGTACCGAATTTGAAATGGTCAATTTTCATTGTTAAGGTGGCACAATCGATATCACAGTCCACGAGGTATGTATTGGAGGCGAACTGAAGGAACTGTACAAAGCTACAGGTGGTGCGTGGGGCGGAACGGTCGTAGATGAAGCCTTCTGGGACTTTATCGGGGGGCTTATCGGTAGTTATATAGTCATATAAATACATTTAATGATTCGTGTGTTTCAATTTATTGTCATTTATAGTATTAAGTAGCATTAACTTTGCGATGGTGTGTGCATGTTTATGTTGTCATGATTGTCTGCTATTGGCTGCTGTTGTTTAAGGGAAAGATGTATTAGACAAATTCAAGACAGAGAACATGGAAGACTACATAGAATTTCTGCGAGATTTCGAAATTAAGAAAAGAGAAACTGATTTAAAATCTGACGGAAAGACGACAATGAGGATTCCGGTAGCCATTTCTGATCTTCTAGGTGCAAAAGGGCAGAAATTGAATCAAATTATAAAGAAAAATAAGAAGGCGAATAAGGTATGTCGTGTTTGGATAGCGCATTAACATATATTGTGCATGTATATAAATTGATGTTGCAGTAACATATTTTAAGTTGGTTATGCCGTTTGTTTTGTAGGTACCAAATGAAATTATTTTGTTTTTAGATATCTTTGGTTGGCGAAAAACTTCGTCTGGACAACGACATTTTCCGATCGTTCTTTAAGGGGTCAGTTGACAATATCTTGCAACACCTTTCCTCGTTGCTACGGAAGCCTGAGACATCAGGCGTGGAGACAATCCTGATGGTGGGAGGCTACTCAGAGTCTCCATTACTTCAAGAAGCAATTCAGAACAAGTTCTCCTCAATGAAAATCATCGTCCCACAAGATGCCGGTCTAGCAGTGCTGAAGGGAGCTGTTATCTTTGGACACTGCCCGACCTCCATTAAAGAACGCGTGTCCAAATACACGTATGGTTTCGAAACTACGCGTCCATTTAACGCAGACAAACATCCTATAGAAAAGCGCAAGTTGTTCGATATCGGATACCGATGTGATAACATATTTAGGGTTATGGTTAGGTCAGGTGAAACACTCACTGTAGGTGAAAATCAATATGTTTCCGAGACATGCAATTTAGACGCTAATGCAACGTCTATGGCTTTCCGCCTGTTTTGTACAACGCAAAATGATGTAACATTTGTCACAGATGACGGATGTAAGGAAATTGGTTCGTTTTGGGTTCCACTCTCTGGCAGTGGTTTGAACAGATTTGTTATTGTTCGAATAATGTTCGGAGATACAGAGATAATGGTTGAATGCGAGGAAAAATCGACTGGTCGAATAACCAAATCCTCAATAGATTTTTTAATGTAGTATATACACCAATTGTTGAAAACATTCAGTCAATCGGTAATAAGCATAATACATGACGCACTAAAAGAAAAAAACTTATGAATATGAAGCACACAATGAATCCTTAGGATTGTTTTGATATAAGAACTTATCTTTATATAACATGTAGTTAAAGACAACCGAACAATAACACTTCAACTACAAACTATTGCTATTAAATCATATGATGATGGAGGAGTTGCCATGACTGATATATATGCTTTTCAAAAAACTATGAAAATGACATGGTTAAGGAAAATTGTATCAAGTTATGGCAAATGTTTCCAACTAGTATATTTTATGTTTGATGTGAAGACAATGTTTAATTTAGGAAATAATTACTTAGAAAAAAGTCTGATAGGTTTAAAAATAGTTTTTAGAGAGATGTCCTTACAGTCATGTTACATGGAGTATATTAATAAACAAAATGTCAGTCAGTGTGAAGATATCCTTGATATGCCTTTATTTTGTAACCACAATTTTAAGATAGGTATAACTAATATATACGATAAAAATATGTATGATAAGGGAATTAGATATGTAAGGGATATATTGTGCATTGGAGAAATTTTAAAACAATCTGTATTAGAAAATCTCATTGGTGTTAAAATTAACTTCCTTTTTTATGAAGTTTTAACAAGAACTGTTAAGGCATTTTTCAGATTATCAGGACTTCCATTTATAAAAAGCCAAATATACAATGTGCATTTATATCATTTTACTTGAATAACATCGTATTTGGTTATAATCAAAACAAGCTTGTTTATACATGTTTTAGCTATAATACAGATATACCCACTTGCCATTCAAAATGGATAAACTTTTTAATAACGTTGAATGGACAAAAGTGCATGCACTTGTTTTTATTATCTAGAGACACATACACTCAGTGGTTCCAGACAAGAATTGTTCAGAGAATCTTAGGAACCAAATCTTTGTTATTTAAAATGAACATTGTTCATGTCAATTTATGGTCCTTCTGTAATAAAAATGAAGAAATCCTATTACATATATTCTGGGACTGCAAAGGAAATTGTAAATTATGTTGTAGAATTTTTAAGATCACTGAGATTTCATGTCAAACAATGTTATTCGGGTGTACAAGTATTAACATGACTGATATTAATATTCTTATTCTTGAAATTAATAAGTATATATTTGTATGTAAGAGAAAGGGTCAATTACCTTCAATAAGGGGCTGAACAGTTATTTTTTCGTAGCATGGGAAATTCAATCTAATACAGAATATAAAGAAAAGGAACTACTAAACTGGTTAATTGTAAAGATGTGTAGATCAATAGAATAGTGTTATTGTAAATTGTGTTGTTTGCTTAAAATATTTAATACCATGGTCGTTAGATTAATGTTTATAATTGTCTGAAGTTCAAACGTTTGAATTAGGTTTATAATTTTCTAAAGTCCAAACATTTTTCTTTTTTGTATCATAACATGGCATTTTTGTATGTGTCTGTGTGTGTGTGAACTGTATGATTGTGTCTATATAATGGAATGCATGGGTTTTATTTACCTCTATTACATCAACCAATTTGAATTGTTAAAAAACACTATTGTATACTAACAAAATAACATGTAAACTAACGATATCATTTGTAATGTATGAAGGTGAATAAACGCTATTAATTCAAATAAACAAAAAATAAAATTTAATTTGGTAAATTCGTTTTTCTACACGAATCGCGTCTTCTAAATATATTGTTTCAGTCAATTAATAAATATGTTTTATGATGAAATGATAGCACTTAGAAGCCTAGGATATTATGTTGCCCAAAAGAGTTTTGTTTCCGCTGGGACACTGAACATAATAGTTATTTGTAGTAACAAAACCTCACTTGCATTGTTTGCTTTGTTGTTTTCGTATTATGCACGTGTTGTTAGATTGATATAACTGTTCGTGACAAGTATAGTAAACTCAGTGGTATTGACTGAGTTGAATAAATACAAATATGGTAGCAATTGATCACATTTATTGCATGGTTGGCAAGTGTATGTATACAATGTATAACATATATCTTTATCCATATGCGAAGGGATATTGTTTTGGCTTTGTCCGTCCTTCTGTCCGCCCGGAACACTTTTATGTCCAGAGCCATATTAAGGAAACTTTTTTGTACGGACCAACATCTTGGAACTGCTTGGGAAGATGCCATTGATACTCAGTATAAGTGTACATGTATTTAATTATGTATACGACTATGATGCACGTTAAATTGCAACGCAAACCATTTGTCAATAACCTAGTTATGACCCATTTCGACTCGAAACAACAATTTTGATATAGGATTTTTTGTATGTCTTCAGCTGTATTTGCATATGAGCTACAGCCATGAGACTTACCACTTCTTAATCATCTGGGGCTGAGTCACATTAAACAAATTTTAACCCTAGAGGCAAGGTGAATGTCACTCTTTGAGGTCAAAGAACACAAAATTGATGATTGTTTTAATAATTAAGACATTACTTCACTATGTATGAAAGGATTTGACAATCACTTATTACAGTTGTTCTCCTTTATTTGGCTGTGTGTCACAGGTAAGACTCGGGTCTCGATGGTCAAGGTTCTCGATCAAATGGGGCTTAGTCACATGCAAGACCCTACCTGCAAGGTCATGGTCATTAATTGAGGTCAAATATTTTGAAATTTGATGACTTATTTATAATTTAGCCATTACATCACTCTGCATCAATAGATTCTGTAATAATTCTTTACACCCATTCTCCTTTATATGGCTTTTAGTCACATGCATAACTAAGATCTGAAGGGTCAATGTCATGGTCCCATACTTGGTCAAATGTTACACATTTCAATTAAAATCGCCTGAATTCTACCATTTATCAAGGAAATTGCACCCATCCATAAACATGGTATCAATTCATCGAATTTGCTTATATAGATTTCAACTTTTAACTATTTATTACTTTATTTTGCGGTGTCTATAATTGTGTGTATGCAAATGCCATATTGTTTTTTTGTATTATGTTTTCTTTGTAAAATGCGCTAACGCATGGGAGATCATATGAAGATCGTTTATTTTATGGAGATAAAAAGCTAGCTAGCATTGTCAGTAAAGGCGACGGGAAGGGCATAGAAAAGATGCAAACAGCAGGTGATGATATTTTATAAAGTGTCTAGTGTTTCATATTTACATTTTTTGTTTTTGTTCTCGTTCTAATTGTTTATGTGGGCCTTTGAGTGTATAGTATTCGTTAAGTGTTGATCTAACTTACTCGTAATAAAGAACGCTATTTTTTTTGAATTAGTATTTTCATTGCTGTATTTTTTTATTGTTTCAGATCGGTAACCTTTTTTACTGTCTGGATAAACATCAAATAATTGTTGCTCTTGCCCCGACGATGTGTGGAGTACAGGCGCAATGCTCCTCTGTCAAATACCAATGTTAATTAAAATTTAAATTTCAGGGAATTTTGATTCCACTCTGTAACTATTTATGCATTGAAATTTGTTCATATAAATTCGAATAATTATTAGTGGCGTTATGCCGCGTACTACTCCCGTGTAAATTGGATATGTTTAATGAATTGCTGCTTCAATGCTTATTATTGCTTCTATGAGTTAATTAATACTTTTTTTGTTCTTGATGCCTGGATAGCAGGTAGTGACCAAGGATATTCTGTTAAAACCCAAAAGCTGTTTTGTCCGCCGGGACACTGGGAATAATAGTTCATTGATAAGATTTTTAGAAATATTCGTGACACGTTTTATTATGACTGAGTTGAATGTACATATTGAAGCAAATGATCAAATTTATTGCATGTTTGTTAAGTGTGTGTATACTATGAATTACTTATATTTGTATGGAATTTATCTTCAAACTATTGTTTGTTACATTGCAATACAATTCGTATAATTACTTGTATGTAACTCACTTTTGTTGTAAATTTTATTTGGCATTATGTTTTCTTTTTAAAATGTGCGTACGCACTGGAGAGCGCATGAAAGATGTTTTTATGGAGATAAACACGCTAGCTTTAATACTGCATTATCAGTTGTCGGTAATGGCATAGAAAAGATGCAATCAAGACATGATTATGTTTTGTAAAGCGTCTATATCTTCATATTAACATAATGTTGTATTTGTATTTGGTCCTAGTTCTTGATGAGGTTGTTTTAGTGTCTAGTGTTAGTAAATTGTTCCTCCTACTCTTTCGTAATTTAGAACACTAATTAATTTTAATTGAATATGTTAATCGTTGTGTAACCGTGTTTTTTTCGTCATATATGATAGAAGACACATATTGGCCACATATTGTATTGGTTGTAAAATATATATCTTGTTTTGATTTGAAGGTTAACCCACTTAATGATTTTAAAAACCTTTACTTGTTTTCAATCTTTAATCAGTGATTAGTTGTTTTGAGTTGTTGTAAATGTCCGAGTGAAGTCTGAGCGATAATTGACGCAAATGTCCTCATATGTGGGCTGTATGTATTCATATTATTTCCTGATAATTCCCCAGAAATATATCATATTAAGTTCAAAACTCCGAAAGCGGGTCTGTGTTTTTTTCATTCAGATGTGTTTCAGATTTGTAACTTTCTTATTCATTTTTATTAAAACATCAAATTATTATTCCACTTGATCAGACGATGTGTCGAGTACAACTGCGATGCTTCTCGGTCAACGATCAATGTGTTTTTGCAATAAAAGACGTCCCTGTGTGACTATTTATTTCTAGACGTATGTTGAAATAAATTCAAATCGAGATTACTGGCGTTATGCCACGTTCTACTCTACGATCGAAGATGAAGGTCACAATACACAATTCTATGTGAAGTATGTTCACTTTGGGACTTTCTAATTACTTATTGAATTTCTGTGAAACGTCTAGGTATTATTCCAAGCCCATATATCCACGGTTAATAATCGACGACACGATTCAAAGATAAAGGTTAAATATTGTTGTTTCTGCTCTGTGAATTTAAATGCCTAGATGGACTTTAATACAACTGGCATATACTTATTTACTACAACCAGATTATAGTAGCAACAAGTGGTCGTCGGCGGTCAATGGTCACAAATAGAGATGAGAGAGCCGATACATGTTCTTTGTGCTAAATTTGATAAAAAAAAATGGCGGGATTTTAAATGCGAAATTATGATTTCCTTTCTGTTCATAGGTTTACATTATGCATGGCTAAACCAAGGTGTAGATGATTGAAAGTGGTTTTTATCCTTGGTAAAGTCTAGATTAAATGATACATTTATCCAAAATTGGATGACAGAACTTAATAATTCTTCAAGAGCAATCAGTTACAATCAGTTTTTTAAATTTGAATCTCATAGATTAGAAATCGAATCAGGCAGATAGCCTTAACCTGAATATATACCTTTTCAAGAGAGAAAATGTCAACATTGCAGTGTTCTTGAGAATGAATATCATTTTTAATTAGAATGTTCCTTATACATGTATGATGATAATAAAAAGTGTATATAAATAAATATTACTAGAAAAGATCAAACATGATAAATTTGATTGAATTAATGCAAATTGATATTATTAGTACCAACAGAAACTTAGCTATGTTTGTACATAAAGCATTTATTCAAAGAAACCTGTATACATATTATTATGATTAATTGTGTATAATGTATTACTCAAACTTGACTTCACGCTATCTTGCAATTTTTCGTCTTTGTTGTTTTTTATGTTATCATTATAACATTGTCTAATAGATGTTAAATGCTGTAATATAATTGCCCTATACCATTTTCAGGTATTGATACTTTAGTTTACAAATTATGAAATTCAATACTGATCACATGTTCATGCTTTTATATATGATATTATGTTTTGAACTTGTATACTCACTGACTGCATGTCTATTGTATATTGAATAAACCTATTAACCTATTACGCTTATAGACAGTGTTATCATTATATGACAGGGTGCCACATTGAACATGGTCAAAGTTCCAGGGCTTATATATATTTAACTCGTATACTTTCTCTGGCTAGAATATGCTTTGGTTGCAACTCATGATTGTGTTAAAATGATCGTGCAAGCTTATATATTAATTTATTGATTTACTCTTGTTACAGATAAAACTGTTTTCATCTTTATTTTGATGGTTTTTCCATCATTAAAAAATTATTTTATTTCCGGTTAGGATAATGATATCTTATGTTCTGTCTAATGCTTTTTTCGATGAAACAAATTGTCATTGCGACAGCAATTATTTATGTTGTGTTGTTGCTTTTTAGTTATTACGTTGGTTTTGGTTGAACACTATATTCTCATCAATTGTTTTCTCGACTTATCATGTATTTGTGTACGACTTTGCATTTCCATTAATTTCAAAATAACCATACTGAATCTTGTCACCAGATTAAAATTAAAATTTAATTAAACATTTAACTACGACAAAAAGTGCATTAAACCGATAATTTTGATTACACAATGCAAATTGATTAATTACAACGCGAGGGGAAAGTCGATGCCTGACTGCAGACAGTTCATATCGGACGAAAACTGTAGCTATGGTCAAGGAGTCCTGACTCTGTTAAGATAATTACCTTCCACAAATCAATATAACCTTTAGCTAAGTGCTCTGTGTACTTTTCAAAGATAAAACAGTGATAGAACTATTATAATAAATCTGACAAAAAATCAGAAATGCATATGTTGGATTTTGTATACACCCATTTTAAACAAAATAGGTCCGATTATGTGACCACCCGTGACGGGAGTCGAGCCTCTGGAAGTGGGCGGCGTCCAGAAGAATGATGTCCACTCAAATACTTTAAATAGTTTAAATCAGATCATCGAGGAACCTGATGGTAATGTTTGTGGGCACATAGAGACCAAATTTCGATGACCAGCCAGATCGTTTAGAGCACTTCTTAATTAAAACCATTCAATTATAAAACTGCTCTTGACCACTCTCTAACTAAAAAAGTTTAAATATGATCATCATGGTACTTGGTAATGATGTTTCCATCATATCTCGGCAAAGCTCGTTAACCAGCTAGATTGCCTGAAGCAATTCTGAATGTTGACGCATGCATTATACAAAAAAATTGACACAATTAATTTTGTCCGCGCTTTAACTCAGATGGTTTAAATTGTTTCATCATAAAACTTATTGATAAATTCGATCACCAGCCGGATTACTCCAAGCAATTCTGAATCATCACAATGAGAAATCAATATTAATATTATCCGCTCTCTAACTCAAATAGTTTAAATCGGCTCAACATGATACTTTCTGATGATGTGTGTGGGCTTATTATGTCGACAAAGGTCGCATAAAACACATCTGAATTATGGCCCGTAATTAATGAAAAATTAATCCCCACTTTGAGTCCTTAATGTTTAATCGTTTCATCATTAAACCTGGTCATAATATGTGTTGGCTAAAAACTTGGCCAGTTATTACAAGTATCAACAGACCGAGCCTAGCAATGGGATGCCACCGCCTATCTCGGAGACAAGGTTCTTACTGCATATGAAAATTTAACGGGCATTACGCATAATATACATTCAAACTAAGCGATATTTGTAAAAACAACTCAAACTAGAATATGAAAGGTCGAAATGGACGCATTTGAATCCCATGCTATTTTTTTGTAAAGGTTACACACTATATTAAACAACAAACTCTAGAACAGTAAATAAAGATGATACATACACTCGTAATGACTCATTATAAGAAGGCACATAACTTAAGTATTTGTTAAATACATCTCAAAATTGTGTCATTCGTTACAACATGTCGCACAAAAATACAGGCATCTTCCTTATGGTTTATTGACTCCATCGCATACGTTTTTGGGCACGTTACTCTGCAAAAAACTTGTGTGACATACACACTCACAAGTGTTCAAATGTTGCCTTAGTTCAAAGGCACATAACTCTGCAAAGAATAATGCGACATACACAGAATTTATTTCTTGCACTTTGCCATAATAAAACAACAAATATATGATTCAGAAAAAACACATGCCCTGTAAGCTTATAAACAGCATAAGCATAAATCGAGCTCTACAGTATGTTTCTAAATAGTGAATCGCGATTCAATTATGAAATAAATGTATCTGCACTTTAGCACTGGGACTCAGTCGTGCTATCAGGACTCATGTAATTGCGAAGTTTGTTAAGTATGTAAATGACGGTCACAGCTGCTACCGAGGATGTTGAACGCTGTAGCCAACACAGTGCCGTTCAGATACCACCGGACGGAAAAGAGAAAATGACGGTCTATCTTGCCAAGTTGGTTTCGATAAATTCATATTTAATATTGAACCTTGTAAGCATTTGAATCCCGTCTTATTTTTTCATTCACATAGGATTCTTCTCTATAGGTTCATTTTCATATCCATTGGCATATTGATTCGCTCTCGTTACTGTGTGAGCATTAATAAATAACAACAATAAGAATACAGTAACAATTTCAGACGGATGTTTATAATCAAAAGGCAATGCAATATAATCATTTATAGTTTCAACTTAATATGATTTTAACATTGATATCAATTTTTAAACCTCTAAGTTAAGTGGTACTTCTAAAGGAGTACAGTTGAACGCTTAAAACATAGCGATAGTGTAGAAACATCGTACCCGCATTCCTGCATGAACTAATTGTATCGAGCCGGCTTGCCGACATCTCCATAGCAATCGCAAATGTCGGGGTATGTTCGTGCGCGCGTGTGTGTATGAGTCGAACCATGCTTTTTCGCCAAGTAACTTTGTCATTTATCATGTAATTTTAAACTCAAACATACAACACATGTACGCCATGAGGTGACGGCGTGTCCTCCCTCCCTACTTCAAAGATAATACTTAGAGATCAGAGATCAAATTTGGGCAGTATTCAGCTTCTTATGTCCTAATGCTGCATGCCAATAACTACAAAACTTTGCAAAATAGTGTTTACTTCAATGGCAGCTTTAAAAAAAACTGTTCAAGGCACGTATAATTCACACTTTTCCCCTTTTCTTTCTACAGTACCACAAAACCTAGCGTCGCAAGATTGAGACCAAATCTTCAATGATGTGTGGACAGATTGACAAAGAAAAAACATTTCACCTGACAAGCAATGGACAGCAGTAAAAACTGCTTGTGCGTATTGTTGATTGTAAATTAAACATTTTGATAAACGAGGATTTGTTTAGAAAACATATTTTTGACAACTAACCCGTCTCCCACGTGTATGTACATTGACAAATTGCATATATATAGCCCCGATTTAAGACTAACCACGCTTTACTTGAATAATTATATTTAAATTTTGTAAATACTCCGCTAATACGTAGCTCGAACGTCAAGCCATTAACGTATTTGAAAGGGTTATATTGGTAATTCGTGCACAGTTTGACTCTTATGCCGAACATGTTCACACTTAATTGATCCCCTAATGAAACTACCCGTTACATACGATATTGTGTATTTTTTCTTTTAAAGCCCCATTTGTACTCAAAAATCAACGAAATTTCGAACAATATTTCGTAAATAAAGTTAAAAATATATAAATCAGTGATCCATATAGCAATTTCCGAAATTTCAACGCCAGATGTGGTCTGGTAACAACGGCCACCGGAAAATCTTTGCGAAACCGAAATTTCGCAAACTTAAGTACCCTTTTTCTTGAAGATTTGCTTCTTTGAGATAAAGT
Source organism: Dreissena rostriformis (assembly GCA_007657795.1). Lineage (NCBI taxonomy): Eukaryota > Metazoa > Mollusca > Bivalvia > Myida > Dreissenidae > Dreissena > Dreissena rostriformis. Next base: position 953 of record VMBQ01006358.1, on the reverse strand, counting down.
ATGCGATAGAAGGCTTTTTTTTATTAATAATTGGTTATTTTTGCTTTAAAAATTCGTATTTTTTTTCACTATGAATTTATGAGCAAAGTTGGTCCTCCCATGGGAATTTTTGAAAATCCCATTGGATTTGTCTTTTTCCAATGGGTTTTTTCGAAAATCCCATTGGGTTTTTCTCCCACTTTTTTATGGGGAAAAAAATCCCACGGGATTTTCGAAAAATAATAATACGTTTGTTTATGCTTAGTTATCGATGTTAAGCATTGTTAAAGTATTTGTGCTGATTTTCGTTCAATTTTATTTGATAGAATAAAAATCCCATTTTTGAAATGGGAGAAAATAATCCCATTGGATTTTTTCTGATTTTGAGAGAATGATTCGTGTTTCTCCCAGAAACACTATATTTCATCAAATGATAAACAATATACGCGATTTTAACGCGTTAAATCGTGTTTAAATTATTATTTTTTAATCCCATGGGTTTTTTTTCCATTGGAATTTTTTCCAATGGGATTATTTCTCCAATGGGGTTTTTCCCCATGGAAATTTTTCACAATTTCTAAAGTCGGATAATTCCGTGTCTAATACTTTTTTGTATATATATGTGGCTGGGAACGACACTTTGATCCATTTTGCGCTGACGTCGTTAACGAGAAAAAACGCGACAAAGTTGTGACAGCTTTTTCGCGCAATTTTCATACGAATTTATCGCGATAAAATCTCATTTTATTTATTTTACTAATCAATCTTTGAAATATCCAAGGAATGATTATGTTTCGGGTTTTATACGAAAACATTAGTATAGTTTAACCCATCGTACACTACGGCGACTGAATCGATTACTGGATAAACTTTCTGCTATAAAAAAAATGAAAGTTTTTCTTTGAAAGTCTTTCTTTATTTTTTGTTTTTCCGTCAAATAATGTGGAATTTGTCTGCAAAGGATGTATCCAATA
>VMBQ01006357.1:0-58118 GCA_007657795.1 Dreissena rostriformis | reverse complement strand
AAGATGTTACCAAATCAATTATGTTTATTGTTGATTTGGTGTACACAATCCCAGTTGAGACATTTCCTATTAAGCATGAACGAGATTGCGCAAATAATCACTATCAGGTGAAGTAGGAAATAAGAAAATAACAACAATCAGTGTCATTACAAGTGAACATGAGTTAACATTTTTAACAACAACAAACAACTTACACAGATATTAACATCAACCTATTGTATATATAATGTATAATATTACATGGCTAAGACCGATGATATACTATGTACAAGTCGTAATAAAGTCCTGTTCTGTTCTGTTCCTAATCTAACGCTTAACTTATGAATTTGTATAGCGTGCTTTAACTCAACAAGACGTAAATTATTGTCCTGGTGCAATACTCATCTCTTCCTTGAGATTAATTACCCTATATGACATCATGCTTTGGACAAATACCGATTACCTAGATTGAATATGAGATTTAATCGTATGAATTGCCTGACATTCTTTTCATTGTTATGGCATGACTTGAAAAAAGAATAATTATGCATGACAAATGAATGGGCACACCTGAAAACATAATAATGGGAAGGTAATTTTCCCAGATAAATATATAGTTGAGACTCCTATTATCATATTCCCCATATTATCATTTCGGATCTTAAACACTGACATCATGCTATGGATAAATACCTGTTACTTTAAATTATGGCTTTGAATGTGGACACTTTAAAAATAGACTTTTACATTTAAAGTTAATTTATTACATTTAAATTTTGACCGTGTGTACGTGTTGCAAGTTAGACAAGGTATAATTTCATATGGTTATTGATATCAAAGAAAGGTTGAGCATTGCACCAAGACAATAATTTACGTTTTGTTGAGTTAAAGCACGTTATACAAATTCATAAGTTTAGCGTTAGATAAGGAACAGAACATAGTACCTCGTCTGTCTTAGCCATGTTATATAATACATTATACTAGTATATACATAAGGTTGATGTAAATATCCGTGTTCGTTGTTGTTAAAAATGTAAACTCATGTTCACTGGAAATGACTCTGAGTGTTGTTATTTTTTTGTTTCCTAATTCACCTGATAGTGATTATTTTTGCAAATCTCGTTCACAGATTAGCTTGTGCAGTTCGCACAGGCAAATCAGGACGACACTTTCCACTTTTACGGAATGTTTTGTTTAAAGGATGCATCTTATAAACGAAAATCAATTCTAGGCAGAAAGTGTCGTCCCTGATACGCTTGTGCGGACTTCGCATGCTAATCTGAGACGACACTTTACGCACATGCATTAAGCCCAGTTTTCCCAGAACGAGGCGCATATGTTTTAAGGCGTTGTTAGTAACAGTATGTGATTAAAAAATGATTCCTTATTCAACTTTTACACAATGAATGTATGCCAAGTTTAACAACGAAAAACACGTTCACAGATCGGACATACATAAACATGTAACGCGTTACAATATGTATGTCTATCGGCACAGTCGTCCAGAAAAGTTTTAGTGACTCTACCCAGAACGCGTATTTGACGTCTACGACGTAAAAATGTAATTGAACACACGTTTAGCAACATGAACATAAACGATCAATGTTTAAGTTAGAGGTGGCCTTGTCTTATCGCATCGGAAGTGACTTACAAACCAAATTGGGCAAAAACGTGAACATATTTGATCAGAAGATGCATGGAGTCGGATGTGACAAAGGTATACGGAGACTGACAGGGGCGAGTCCGTTTAAAAAATCAATAGCAATAGGCCCATTTTTACTCCAAAGATTTAACTGAGGACGAGGCACTTAAAGTGGTCTTTTTATCATTATCCCCACGCATGTCAGTTTAAAACGCCCCACAAAAAACAACAGATTTTTGCTCAAGTATCAATAGGGTGGTGGTCACGATTTCACATATGAAACTTTACAGCCCGCATACACGCCATTTATTACCATTTAATACTGCTAAAAGTATATGTAAGCTGCGCTCTGTGCAAACTGGGGGGGGGGGGNCAAACGGGGGGGGGGGGGAGGTAATTCATGTGTTCAAAGTGTCGTACCAGATTAGCCTGTGCGGTCCGCACGCGGTAATCAATAAACAACTAAATTAAGTCATAATTCCGAGCAGAGAATTGTATACGAATGAAGTTCTCAATAAAACTGAACAATAATTAGTCAAACCAGGTTAGAAAATATTTTCACATCATCATTGATTATCCGAAAAAAAAAATCCATTGCCATTGTGATACATTTCCATTAAAATTGCAAATCATTGTTAAAACAATTAATCAACACGTGCGTTCACTCTAAGTGAAAGCCCCGGAAGTATTATTTCGACCAAAATTTGTGATTTTTTCCTTTTTGATATAATAAGTGACAAACAGGAGTCTGTTTAATGTTTAATAAAGAGCTTATTTCTTCGTCTGTTGTACGAGGTTTGTCACCCCGTTATGTGCATCTGGTTGTCCAAAATCAGTGGACAGAATTTTCCACCCTTCGTACTTCACCTTAATCACAACCCTGAATTCCAAGCTTGGTCTACAGGTAAGCTACATTCACAAAAAGTTGTCAATGCAATATCTTCATTGAAACTGAAATTATTGAGCGAAAACTGTTTTTCTTATTTTAAGCAAACAGTGACCTTGACCCAATACGCCCCACATACCATCCCAAGTAGAAATCCACCCTTGTTTGCTAAATTAAGAGCAACACATATATGAAGATTGGTCAATGTAAATAAAGATATCGACTAGAAAACCCAAATTTGCAGTTTTCCCGTCTTTCAGAATCAATGACCTTGACCTGACTGACCCCAAATGCAATCTCAATCTAGGTCTTCATGTATGCTACCCACACAAAACTTCAGTGCGATATCTCCATCTACACTCCAAGTTAAATGTTAAATGTTAAATGTGTTTTATTTAATTAAACGCCTNGAAATCGCCATATTTTCTCTGCTTTTCGTAGTCTGCGCTTTAAATCCAATATGGTGTTATCAAACCATGGTTTTGGCGCTCTGCATATGATCGTTTTTGTTTTTAAAGGTGCATTATTGTCTAATACGCTTTGCATTTGGTTTTCAAAATCCTGCACAAAAGAATCTACGCTATTTTCATGAACTACAATATTTTGCAAATCTTTGGCAAATTTATCAGTATCAATACGTTTGAAGTTTCGATATGTAACCTGTTGAGACACAACGTTTTCTTTCAGTAAATCTAGATGCACTTTGACGACACAATGGTCAGAAATATACGGTCCTGGAACACATTGCTTAACGGTTATACCGTTTTCTATTTCCGTCATTACTAAATCAAGACTATGGCCAGCCGTGTGCGTTTCAAACAGTACATGTTGTTGTAACCCCATAGCGCTAACGTGGGTATTGAAGTCCCTAATCAACCTGTTGTCCTCTTCAATATGAAAATTGAAATCGCCCATGATTAGTAAATTAGAGAAATCAGGCAAGGTGTTTTCAAGATAATCACAAAAAGTGGTTATAAATTGGTTGTATGTTGAAAGTGACGGGGGGCGATATATAACAATGACATGAATTGTTATGTTCTTAAAAGCCAATTTCCATAGGCCATATTCAAACGCGGAATTTTGTCCGTGCGATAATTGTTTCACATCAATTGTATTTCTACAGACTAAGGCTATGCCTCCACCGATTTGATTTTTTCTGTTTGCAACACTCAACTTATAGCCATTCTGATTAAGATCGGATGTCTCAAATTGATGGGGTTTAGCATCAGAATACCAAGTTTCAGTCAGAAGAGCAAAGTCAGATTTTTCCTCCCGTAGATATTGACCTACTAGTACGTCTTTGTTTACAGCTGAGCGACAGTTCAATGTGAAACACGATATTTGTTCTTTAAACTGCTTCAACTTGTTAATAATATTGGGATACAATAGGTTGTTTACGTTGATACCGTTAGGTTTTGGGCGCAACTTCGGTTTTCCTCCGCGTTTTCCTCGCTGTCGTTTTCTACCTACTGCGATGTTGTGAGATCTTATCACGCTAAACACTGCAGGGTCAAATCCATTGAAGCGTACGCTATTGTTCTTGGGTCGAATAGCTAGAAGTTGATCGCGGGAATAGCTGTACTTCACGGTCGATTTGTTTTGTATATGTAATACTGTAATGTCCGAAATATCCGAAATTGTGTTCTTTTGAATATCCAGACTTTCTCCAAAGGCTAACCATTTAAGCATTGATGCCAATGCTAGGTATAAAGATATAAACACGTACACACCATTCATGATTCTTATTGTCCAAAAATCCGTCCTTTGAGACTTACACATATCAATAAAATTCAGTTATTCAGAGCAGTCAAAATCACACGTCTGCCTCATACGGCGACAGTAAATTTAAAGTTAATGAGCGGAAACTGTTTATCTAGTACAAGTATCAGTGGCCGTGGCATTGACTTGATACGTCTCAAATACAATCACAAGCTCGGTATCCAGGCATCTTTCCAAATCCGTAATTACCGGTACATTAAGATTGGTCAATGCAAACTAAAGTTATCGACCGGGAAGCACCTGTTTGGTGCCACCCTCTTTGACGCCCGTTCGCTAAACATCAATTTAAAAACAAAGATTTTAAATTTCGTTGAAAACTTGGTTAGTGATCTGAAGAAATTTGGTACAAAATCAAACAATGCTCATTTCTCTAAAATTATTGATGAATCCAGCCAGCGTTATTAGACTGGATTTAAAAGCATTCCTGCTAGTTTTAAACACTTTCTGTTGTGATGGTAATCCAGTTTTCAATATAAGTAAAGTAAGTAAGTAAGTTAATATTTAATTAAAGTCACATGTGCAAACATATGTCGAAATAACAACAGACAATTACAAGAAGGCATGCGCCAGGCCCAAACGGGCCTATAAGTCACATAATACATGATAACACATTAAACATGAAAACAGTAAGCGATTCAATGGTCAGTGACATAGTCAGTATATCAAGAATTATCGACATGGTCATAAATAAATATAAATATTAAGATGTTTCAAATGAACATTACAGAAAACGACCACTCGAGGGTACTTCTTGCAAAATGTGATTAAAATCCATGCAGTTAATTGTTGTAGAGCACCAACTCTGACTGAGCGACAATAGCGCGTTATGTATTAAAGTGACACAACGAGCCTTTGAAACAAAAGAAAATGTTGTTCCATTGTGTGACCATTAATAAATTAATTTGTTTTCACATTCCATATAGATTTTTTTATTTAATTATTTCCATCTTTTCTTGTTCATTGTCTTTATGACTTTTCCGGGATAATGAAAGTTACAACAATTAGTGATTACTTATGAGAAAAGTCGGGTCTTGTAAACGCACTTCAGGTATAAACAAATATCCAGACTTTTATATTTTTCTATATGCTGACTGTAACGTCCATATGTAGAAAAAATAAAATAAATGGGGGTCACCGTAATTTATTTAAGATAATAAGTTTTATCAATACCATACTTTTTCGGCATAGCTGTTTAACCCAGCTTTTCACCTTAAATTAAAATGACATTTACATAACACCAGCAGACCCGAATGAGTACATTTGAATATTTCATTGGCGGATTCAAGTGAAATACCCCAGAACTATTAAGCGGGCAGGACGAAACACTTTTCAGTATAAGGAGTTCCGGACTACTCTCTGCATGTTCATACAACACATAGACACAAGTTGTTTGCCAAGCTACAATTACGCGTTTAAAACCATTTCGCAGAATATCAGGGTCAGTACTCGGTCACTAAATCGTCATGTGAAGTTGATAACACAGTATTGCTTTCACGATGAGAAAAAAACACTACCGATGTAGTGTAGTGTCATGATAACATGGAAATCGTTTAATTATCTAACCACATTAAATGATTGCCGCACTCGGTAAGCCCGTCTGAAAATCGTTCCTAAACGTCNTCTCGAAGTCTGGGCAGGAGATACAAAATGAGACCATGAAGCATTGCGTGATTTTATAACGGACAACGTAGCTCCTGACCAGAATGTGCAATTGCGCAGGCTGAGCTTGAGCTACGCAGGCAAAAACGCCATAAGGCCCATTTTCGCATGACGCTGCTCTGACAGTTTTGATTTGAATGTGTCGGAAAAAAAACTGCGTGTTAATAAAATATGAACATGCCATATTGAATATATGTGCACTTACTAACCCACATTTTAACAGATGGATATCCGACTAACAAGTGAAAAAACAACAACAATTAAACCTTTGTTTTTCAATTTAATTTAAAATACGCCGAATCACCATTTTGGCGATGCATGAAACGGGGGAGGTGAAGAATACCTTAATAATGCACCATGCAATTATTTATGCAATATTTAATGGAATAAACGAGCCTTTATGTTATTTTATTTTAACAACAAATCGAACAACAAAAATGACACACATAATTTATATTTTGGGTATAAAAAGTCGAACAAGAGATGTGTTTATCACAAACCCAATGCCCCTACTGCGCCGCATTGATTTTTTGTTTACCTTTGACCTTGAAGGATGACCTTGACCTTGACCTTTCACCACTCAAAATGTGCAGCTCCATGAGATACACATGCATGACAAATATCAAGTTGCTATGCTCAATATTGCAAAAGAAAAACACATATATATACACACACACAATTATATGCACATACAGCAATTTCCATTTCGATTGATGATAATGCATAAACGAATCTCCATATATCATCATATTTCTTTGGCATTTCTCCGCTCATGTGAATCCTATATTTACATAAAGTGTATACTTTTTGAATTTTTGACATTTCACTTTTATAATTTGTTAAATAACCTCTATACCGCACGGTATGTAACTGTATTAACTGGCATGATTTGGGTATCATAATAGTTACGTACATGTGTTTGATGCGGTGCAATCCTAGAATTTGGTAAGTCTAACCCGTTCCAAGTAAGTACTGTTCATACCCATTAAAACACAGAAATCAAAGCAAATGTCCCTTTTATAAAACATTCACCATAGTCATGTCCATTATCTTCCTTGACATTCTGCACCATGCGCTGATTATACATGCATTACATGCAGTTTTGATTTGTTGGCGGCTTCTCTTGTCGTATATACCTATCGTACGCGTGTATTTCTAAATATGATAATTATTATTTTAATGAACGAATGCTAAAAAGTTTCCCTTTTTATTAAACATTGTTGAGTAGTCCTCAGTAAATTGTCCCATCGTCATCATCAGCAGCATCTGTTGCAGCAGCAATATCAGCATCTTCCAGCATCGCAAACATTTAGTTTACACATACATGAACGTAATCAAACTAAGAAGAATTATCATACCTAACAAAGTCAACGAGTACACCTGTAATATATTTAATATGATTCAATAATCATATATGTAGCGAAATTGGACGTAATGGGTTAACATCTATGAATAAATTTTCAAATAGCAAAGAGACCATTGTTTGTGTTTCGACTTGGATTGAATATCGAATTAAATCTATTTACAAAATATAAAAATCAACAGAACATTCGTACATACTAGCGGTCAGTTTTATTTATATGAAGATTGAAGATCTAAGATTGAAATCAATGACAAATGTAACGATATCAGACTTCAATCAAACAGCCGACATGACTGCATCAATAATCCATTTAGAGTTGATATTAACATCCAAATTAAATTATCCATATATTTATCTATGAAAGGTTTATGTAACAGTATATTGGCGATTATGATCGCAAAGTTAGTATACCTAGAAGCAACATATGTTTCTTGTATCAACAAAACTATGGGCAACATTTTGGCAAATTGTGGTATAAAAGAAGCTAAGTTTTGTATATATGGGCAGTTCGGCTAGATATGGAGAACGATATACATCGGATTCATTTACTTATAAATTGCGGGCCAGGCCCGAAAGGGTCAGAACGCCCGCCGTATGTTTGATTATTGAAATAAATATTTTAGGAACTTGAAAGTTACCTTATATATCCTGTTGATAAGAATATTTTGTGGATTTGTTTAATAGCAGAATAAATCTCAACGAAAACTTCATCGGTATTGCGTGCGTTCTTCAAGTTGTGTATGCGTTGTTATTCAATCTAATTACGCATCACATACTTAATCTTCAATAATATGACAATGAAACAGCACGTGCATTTGCTTAAAAATCCGAAACTACGGATACTCGTTACTAATTAGAGATATACATATATTTAACATACTTATTTGAGAACATAGAACTATTCTGTTGACGATGCATGCAATTTTAAATTATACAACTGCCGTTTTGTTACATCTTAAAACGTTACTTGTCATTGGCGACATTTTCAGGGTAGCGAATCATGTTTTGGATATTGAACTTATAACTCAGGATTTTCACCAGCTAAATAAATTTCTTAAAAACCTCCAAAACCGTCAACTTTTTCAGAAAAACGATTTTTTTTTACAAGAAACATATGCACTGAGAGCAAAATAAAACATATAAATATATGGTACATTTTTACACATAAATCGGTTAGAAATCTACAGAAAAAAGAAAATCAAAACGGTGATGTCATGCAATATTTATTGGTAAGGCAAATGCTTTGAACACAGTTTGGAAAATGTACAATTGAATGCACATGCTTTCACGCGCATTACTAATATTGTCTCAATATGTTCCAAATTGTATAATTCATAAAACAAACGCATGCATTGAATTAAAATATGTAAAATAACATTACCACAAAACATATCTTTTAAAGATGGGGTGAACACAAACATATATAGTTGTCACTGAATGTCAATCCAAATTAGACTTAAATAGTTTTAAAATCAAAATTATATATTTTTTTTTTCTTCTATATTTTCTTGTCAAATAACAATGGATGGGAATTCGAAAACACACTTGCTAGCATAATGTTATAGCTTATAATTTAATCTCTTTGCACATAATGTCGAACACGTTTCGATTTTAACAAACAAAGTATCACAAACACTTAAAGACATGAATTATATTTCTTTTCATATTAATATAATCTCTAACAATAACAAACACTTATTTATGACATTGGGTCTGGGCTAATCTTAAGTCTTATCGAAATTCGATAAATTCCGCTGAGATTCGTAAATTTAGAAAAACTTTCATATGCATCATCGTTAACGCTAAGGTCATCGTGAGCATCGTCATCAACACCACCAATGTCACGTACAGACATTGCAATACTTTAAGAATCAGGCCATTCATATATACGGAATCGTTTCACTGCAACATTCTTCCGTGCACCCAATGCCTGATGAATCGGAATGTATTCTTTCAGTGGGATGTGTTCTTTATACTCGAAGTAACCTTCAGAAGCACAACCGAAGTATAGTTTAGTATCAACTGTATGGGTACATACAGCCAGTGTGTCTACAAGGTAGCGTAATTTTGATGGAAGCTATATCTATCACAGTAGACATTCAAATAGTTCAATGATTTAGGAAGCTGCATGGCGATGTATGTTTCCATATATAATGAAAGCGTTTCTAGCTGCGTGAGCGATGATAGCGATGAAGACAACGACTTTTTATGATTCACTCTAAAGCCTCAAGACTACACAAATAAAATAAAACATAAAACCCGTGAATTTCACGACAATGGTGATTATCCTGACTTGACATTGTATGTCATCTTGATTTTCATTTCCTATGGTTCCAAATATGTTTTTGTTTTAACTTTAAACAATAATATGAATTATATGCTACTAAACAAAGTATTTCAATATTGATTGTTAACATCAACACTCATTGAGAAACCAATATCATATTGTTGCTTTAAAGGACTTGCTCATATACTTAATGCACAACTATAACTACAACAACAAGAACAACAACAAATACCAATTAATACCACAATACCATAAGACATATACTACGCCAAAAAGTATAGAAAAATACACGATAGAGTAGACTATATTTGTTTAAACAATTGTTTGAAGACACAGCACCACGATACGTTTGTTAACCACAGCATACACAACGTACACAATTGTAAGCTCTCCGTCAATTTTGTTTGCCATACAATGTCGATTGAATGGGATTATTTAACGGATACAATTTTCCATTATATATCAATGACAATATATTTCGTTCTTTTTCATTCATGCTGTGAATAAATTAAGAACCTGCTAAAATACTAACATTTTCGATCTGCAAACATGTGAATGTGTGCCTTCGAATGGGACATGTAACTATTAAAACAATTTAGCAATGTGAATTGTTCACAATAAATTGTTTCCTTATCGTTTAAACAGTTTTGGTTCTTATTTGTGACTGGTTAAAGTAAGTCCTGATATAGTTAGGTCTAAATTTAATATAAGATTGGTGCTATTTTATTGCGTCAAACTATTTGTTTGTTCTAATGTTTACCCTTCATGGTAATTCAGTAACCTTGTCTCGTTACACAGCTCGAACATAAATACCCGCGAGAACGGGTACAAGTTGCATAAAATGCGTAAATACTATTGATGCGAATTGTGTGCTATTTAACAAAGCCGCCGCTTTTGTTATATAAATATTAGTCATTATTATCAAGGTTTGTTTACTTCCTTTTTAAGGCCGATTGATAAGATTAGGTGGAAAACTAAGTTTAAAAATAGATCTGAAAGTACGCATGACCATGATTAATCAATGCAGTACATTACATTACGGTAAACATGGACTGAGCGATTAAAAGCTGTATGCGTTATTATATTCAAAACAAATTGCCATGAACATGAATACACATTTAAATGGACACTGTTCATATTAATATAATATACAATGTGGGCAATAATCATATCTTACTTCTGGCATATAAAATTATAATTGATACTACCGCTAACTACAGGAAACTTGTAAAATATCAATGTGCAGTATGCGTTTTGCATAAGTTCTATATCCTATAAATGTAATGTACAGTTATGTATATAGTTCACTTACTACACTAGTTGCCGTCTCTTACTGTGTCAAAATAAAGATACATTAAAAAATCAACTTAAAAACTATCTCGAGTACAAACTGTACTGAAACCATGCCAAATATTACTAAACTACCTGTTGTCATTTCTTATTACATTTATACGGTAGCAGATGTTTTGTTAATACGAATGATGGTATACATATTTAGTGGGGTATCTATTTCAAAGACGCCATATATTTAGAATACGGTATAAATTAAATATGCTCACTTTACGTAATCGAAATGAAGCCGCCAATTAAAATAAACACAAACAAAACAACAGACATAGGCATTTCACAATTCGTTTTAAATCTACCAATACATTTTTTTTAGTTTTCTTTTAGAAATCTTTAATGAATATCTACATGGATTAATTAGTTCCGAATGTAATATATGTATTTGCGGAATTTGGGATATGTACGCACACAAATTATAAAAAGTGTGGTAATTGCTTGGGCATTTTGACATGACAGATATCTGTATACAGATTTCGGTCCTGTTAGTATGATGAATGTTCGAGTCTGTATTGTTTTAAATCATACGCCAATTAAAATGCATGCAGATGAATAAAATGACATGAAATGATGAACAGTCAATAACCTCTCAACGAAATAAACACGAACAAAACTTTCATAGAACCTGTTGCAAATGAATATGTTTATGTGGAACATAACTTAGACACGAGGCGAGGGAGCCGTCGAGTAAATGCCCTTACATGACACTCAGAGAACACGAAAGAATGGTAGGTGCGCTTTTTTGAACGTCACAATACACATTAATAAGCATGTGCGGTGAACGCATTTACCGATTCCTTGGCAATGTTTCAATCTACCAGCAGAGATACTATACACACATTAATGTAGTGTAACCGTCGTGCAAGTGATTGGCATCGTCTAGGAAATACATGTAAGCCCAATATCTTTTTAGGGTTATATATGGTAATCAAAATCAAATTGTTGCATCATGTACATGTTGTTTTGTTCGGATTTTTGTATGAATTGGCTTGAGAGACGTTTCTGATAAACATGGACTTTCCAGTAAAAACTTCAAATACAAATAATAAATATGTGCATGAATACGTTTCTTTTTGATAGTTTACAACAGATCAAGCTGTTTCGTTAAATAAAATTAGCTGTATGAAAAACATGTTTTTACGCATCCTTTATGCAGATTGCATTATGTGCGAACAAGTACAAAGTACTATTAATTTATAGAATATTAAGAAAATAACTATGTTTGTTAAATACTGAAAATTGCATGATTGTCAAGTTAACTTTTCGAGCATAAGTTATATTAAAAACAATACTTCGAATGTTCATTAAATAAAGTATTGTATACGTTTTTATAAGTTTTATTCATTGTTACCTCGCAGTGGTTAACTTCTTTGCATCGGAGCAGTTTCTTAGGAAGAAAAAGTACAAATTCAACAGCAAAACGAGGCAGCCGGAGGATCAAAGAAAATCAAGTGTGGTGCGCTCACGGTCAGTTTTTACAAAAGAAATGGTGTTTATAATAAATATTGATTTTCCCAATAAACTCATGATAGGTGCAGATACGTGCAAATCTTTAATAAAAAAAACAGCGGTCAGTAGCACTCAACCCATTATTCATGCATTTTACATGCACAAGTTTCATTACATACGTTTGTTTAAACCTAGATCACGACCATTTGAAGTTGTGGACATTGAAACTTAAACTACATGTACAAAATTAAAATCCATGGTGTTATTAATTTAGAATAATAGTTATAATAAAACTGTTGGTTATTAATTACACTTGCCTCCAAAACATAAATTAAGGTTCCAATTAAAACCAACCAAATCAAGTATGACCAAAGTACAACGTTGTCTCAACGTTTGAAAATAACCTTGTTTTAACGTTATAAATTTTGTCAGGTAACGTTCATATTACGTTAAAGGGACGTTATAATTCACAATAAAAAACAAACGTTACTTTTGTTTGTGCAAATCTTTCATTACACTTTGAACAATACATATTTCATTTAATCTAGTTGCATATGGTTGACTTCATAACCATGCCATAACAACCTTATCAGAATACAACAAAACCACAACGTTGTTATAATGTTATGTGTTTGCCGGGCTTGAAATTAAGATTACTTTCTAAACAAGCTCCTTTACGAGCTATGCTGGTTAATTAAGCGAATGATGATTCACGGCGAGTCCTCAGTTGAGATTAATCTGATAAGGCAACACGTGTTACACTTCCTACATCGCTGGGAGTGTCTTACGTTTATAATTATATGTATTAAAACGTTTGTGTGTATTTATTTAAGTGAGGACGGATATATTTTACTTTTGAATGAATCCGCTCATTTTTGTCTATGCTGTTCGTGCTTCCCATGTTTTTTTCAAGATCGTAGACGACGGAATAAAAAAAGTTATTGAAGGAAAGCCTCCCACACGTGACCTTCGAGAAATTAGATGTTTAATTATCATGTTATCTCATAATACACAGTATGTGTGCATGAGCACTGTAAAATATGACAAAAAAATATCACCATACCTTGTTTTACTGAGGCTTTTTTATCTACTTTAATTAATTAATTGCCTAAATATATGGGTTTAACCCTTTTTGTTACTGATTTTTTAAAAGCACATTACGAAACCTAATTATCAAATCACAATCATTGCTCATTTCTATGTAAAAAGGCTTTACATACCATAAATTCTTTTGTTTTAAAGTATTTTATCAAAACATGAATTAAAATGGTTTAATATTATAAAATAATATGTAATTAATATTATTTAAGTATTTGATGTAAAATGTGTATGTATGTCTATCACAAACAATATTTAGCCTGTTATTTATGACGATTTATTTTCTGCAGGTGTACATTTAGTCACAGTCTCAACAATATTATATATAAGTACATGTAATAACATGATAATAACAATAAAAGATTTGCGTGTTTTTTTTTCTTCCAGCTCCATCAATTTTAGGGGAGGAGGGATCAACATCAATATTTTAAAATTGTTATATGCATGAAATTATGTTAAAAATTTATAATAAAAATAACTTACATTGCACTCAGTTCGTTTTCAAAAAGTACCATTAACATGATTTATCTTTTTTTCATTTGTGTTTTTATTGTTTTCAAAATAAAAGAAGTTCTTAGCATTTACATTCAAATGAAAAGTAATTTTCAGTTTTAGTTTCAATTTAATTACATATAGCATAATTAATTTCCATATGCAACAATTGACATGTCATTTTTTATATAGATATAAGGAGGAAAAAAAGGAGGATTTAATGATAAAAGTGAACAAACAAAAGTGAAGAAATAAAAAGTACAATTATCATTTATTAATAAGTAGTTGTGTAACGCTCCTTTTGCGTTTTGTTTATATTTAGATAAGTGGAATAGTTAATTTACGTCTAATAAGTGGTAACGCTATCACACCACTGGATATGCTTTGACTGATACATGTTTGGTAGTACTGACAATATCATAAGCTGCATTGTACTTGGATACAAGCATCTATAGGAAATAAGTTGGTGATTCAAACTGTCAAAAACAATCATACAGCCATTTTACACAACTAAATAACATTACAATCGTTAAATTGAATCATGTTCATACCAATAGCCTTTGTAAATAATATCAGTATTGTATAATATAACTATTTCTATGTTGACTACTTGTTTGATTTGGTTTGTCATTTGCACTTGTGTCTTTTTAGTCCAACTTGCTGAAAGTAGATCATACATATGAACTGCTTTTGTAGGAATTAAAATAAAATAAAGTACAATTAAAATATATTTCAAGCTTTCTGTACTTTTTATTTCATTTAAACATACATTAAAACAATTGAGTATTTTAATAGACTTAAATGAATGTTTATTTCCATGGTAAAAGACTCACTACAATTATAAATAAAAAATAACCAAACCTAAAAAAAATGGTAAGTGAACCCTTTATAAACCCACTATAAGTATTGAAGTGACGCTGTTAAGGTATTATAAATATATTGTATTCCATATAAGTATTTCTGGTAGCGGTAAATGCGTTTTCGCGATAATCTTGTTAATCCCTCACCTTCCATATGTCTCCACTAAATAATAGATGGAGCTGAAACACAACATACAAATCTGTTAATACTTATTTATATGTTATATTAATGAGAATGTGATATAAATGTTCAAATAAATAAATAATATGCCCCACATTAAGGCTATTTGTATATAAATAGACATACATACAATTTTACTTCGAACACTTCAATAATATAAAAAATGCATCATTTTATAAAATGTTAATTTATGTGATCCTACGGGACTTAAGGAAAAAAAGTAATAGTGTGAAAATCCTTGTACAGGGTAATGAGGTAAAAAAAAGTCAATTACAAAAAGGGGTAGGTGTTTAAAACAGTATTTTTCTGCAGTAAATTAATTATATAGCATTACGGTAGATACATTGTACCGCGTTTTTATTTAAACAAATCAAAGTAAATTAAATAATGTAAAGAATATTGTAAATAGCCACCAAATAAATATGTTTAAATTATTTTGAAATAAAGCCATTTTCGGAAAACTACACAATCCACGTGTGGCCATCTTTTTTTTTTTAAAGAAAATGATTGGAAGGTAATATATACCCTTCTGTCAAATGATAGTTAGCAAGACTTATGGGATATGTTTTAAAGTTTTTCATTATGCCCAGATGTTTAAACGTTCGGATGCCATGGAAACCACAGTTTTCAATATCAAATTATTTTTAGTAAGCGTTCAAAGACCATCACAGGAATATTCATGTTATGCAAGTATGTTTGGTGTGATGGGGCAATGTGAACACGCTGTTGTTTTGTTCTGGATCTTTCGCTTCATTATGGTCAATATTTTGTAAATGCTTGTGAGTAGCGTATCGCGTTTTTTATATTTTAGTGATAAACCACCATGTATGATTTTCTAATTTCAAAACGCTTGGTAACATATAAAACGTAATTAGGGATAGTTGACTGTGTATCCACATAAAAACCACCACGAACAGAAACAAAAATGTTAACATGATATTAAAGAATTTTTCTGCAATTATATGATACAGAAAGAAAACACACACATTATACACAGTTGCCCGTCAATGTATACCTGATGCGTTTATGGGTGTAATGAGCTCACATCTTTAAATGTTATCATATTAAAATGATATTTTAATGTTTTGACACTTCAGTTTTATCATTATTCTAGATTTAACTACGTCAAAATCCTTTAATAACTGTTAAAATGGACAACACTTTTGAACAACAAACTTTAACCAGATAGACTTTAACGTTGGGTATCGATATCTCGGTATTCGGTTAAACGCACAGAATTTCTTTATCATCAGCATATAATATTAACAAAATAAGACACGAGGATATAACAGGTTCACACGTCAAAGCAACAACAAAACAACTAAAATGCAGTTTTATTTCCGGTAATCAAATTTATAGTAGTACATACAAATATGTTAATTTGTGTGCCCACATGTAAAAATGCGTCCGATGTCGAAATTGTACCAATATAAAGGGGTACTCACAAGTGAAATCGAATTGATTTACACATCTGTTACAGTAAATTGGCGGGTACGTTGTCATTTCATCTCCACGTTATTAACACGAAACAAATATTCCCATAAAAAGGTGCTTTCGACTCGGGTGTTCTGATCTGGCTTATGATAGAAAGGGTTCGATATTTTTAAGTTATGCACAAACTGTGCACGTGTTTTTCTGACATTTTCCCCGAACGCAATATCACGATTCGAGAGCGCTCTATTGTTTAGAATAAAGTTTTTACTTTATGGAAGTTTGAATTAGATAAGAGAATCACTCCAAAATGTCACATCGTAAAGCGTAAGAAGACGTTAACAGTAACTATCCTAAATATACTACTCATGAACACCGACCACAATCAACGCCGTATATCTTTTTTAAAGATATTTCTTGTTAGGTGCGCTTCATTTCCCTGCAGCAAGCATGCGATTACCTCATCAACTGAGCATTAACTCACATATTTATTAAGGCATGCACGATCTGATTAGCAACACGTTCGTCACTTACTATTTACCCAACCAAAAACACAAAACGACATTTGTTACTATAAAATGCTATAAAATACGTCGCACAAACAAACCCACACTGTTTAGCTGTTTAGATAGTCGATTGTGTATGCAAACTTGAACTCCGTGATTTCAATATATCATGGTATTTCAAGGTATGAAGGGCGTGTTCTTGCTGTTGGCCATCGCATGTATCGTGGTGGAAGCAGGAGGAAGGCGCAGAACGAAACCGCCGCCGAAGACAAAACCGCCGCCAAGAACGACACCGACACCGCTGCCAAGAGGAGGTACGACACCGCCGCCAAGACCGACACCGACACCGCTGCCAATAGGAGGTACGACACCGCCGCCAAGAGGAGGTAGCTACGAGCATGAACAGTTGACGCTAAACATAGAAAAACAACTCAAGGAGATGAACAGCACTTTGGACGCTATCTTCACACTTGTAAGTTTAATAAGTGTTCCGATTTCATAATAATGTTGATGTTTAACCCGAAATTTTGAATAATGTCTTGTAAGATATATTTATCCGAATAATTAACGGTAATGTTTTATTATTATCAATTTTAATTTTTATTATAAGTATTATTAATAGTATGATAATGATTATTATGATGATTATAATAATAATAATAATAATAATAATAATAATAATAATAATAATAATAATAATAATAATAATAATAATAATTTGTCCTGGCTTGATACTCGCAATAGTTCGAATAACCAACATTCAGCGGATTTGTACTGGCTCGCATTGCGCTTTAAGCCAGCCAGAGCCAGCCAGGCATAAGACTTTGGCTCTTTATTGAATTCCCTATACACAATACCCAATAACCATTACATAGTTAACTCTAGTGACCTTGAACTTGTTTTCTATACATTTTACGTATTTCTTCCGCTTAACATACTTTAATATTTTGTTCTAAACTTTGTCAATTTAAATATCAACATTTTTTAACAAGACCCACTCAAAGGTGCAGTTGCTAAAAGGAAGCAAGGGTGTGGGGACAAATTAATGTGCACTTATTGTAATATGCTTGTCTTAGAGTACTTTTTATTGGCGAATGGATGCAGACGACCAATGTGAGGTTTATTCCCATTTTGAAATAGACTTTTAACGGTTGATTATTTAATATTTCTGATTTCAGTCTAATGAAATGTTTAAACTTCGAAACAAGTGTCTGGATGCGTACGGACCATCAGGATAAGGTATAAAACTAATTGGTCGGAAAAGTGTTTTTAACATATACTGTTTTTCCATACCTCAAAACAACGAGAAGATTAAACAGGTATTGTTGTTTTAATAGTTTTGATCACAACACTCGTTTTACATGTGTATATGAAAATAAACATATCTCTTGAATGATAAAAAAATGGCCACTTGAAAAGTGTTATGAAAATACTCACGCAAGTTTGTAGAAAAAGACAATACAAAATACAAAGATACCAAACCGTATGACCATGGAACTTGCTTTAGCGTCTCCTGTCGGAACATTGTTCGTTCCCATACATGCTACATGGGTATGCCATTATAAAGTTATGTTAATGATTATAGTATTCTATTCATGAAATAGATACATTAAGAAAATTGTTCATTCTGATTGTTCAATTCTAAAATGTATTGTTCGAAGACATGTTATCACTTTATATATATATCTTGCATTTTTAGACCCCCGAAAGCGTGTTAGATTGATGATAACAACATTATCAATATGAGCAATATTATAATAATAAAAGAGAATATACAAGTACAGTTGTACACAGAATCGAATACCTTTGCTACATTTCATGGAATGAAAACTAGTTATTCAACAATTAATTAACAAAATTAAATGTATTTTGTTGTTATTGTGACAGTGCGTAAATTGCTCGTGTCAGGTTTGAAAAGGATTACTCGTGTCCGTTTGACAATTTGTTTTTATTTTATTGCAGGTCTCGATTGGGCTGTCCCTGTCGAGATGGCATAGATTTGGATGTGCTATATTGATATAATTCTGAAATTAATACCTGGCTTAGTTCAATAATTTCAAATATGTACACATTCTTGGTTTTTTTAATAAATAAATATCATAACTGTACTTTTCGAAAAACATATTTTCATCTTTTAAATGCAGTGGATAAAATTTGCGAAATTCTTTCATTTCTTCTCTATTTTCTATAGGTAAACTTATATGTAAAAATGGGTTTTAATTATGTATAAAGACATAATGAGAAACGTAAGTTAATAATTCTCGAATTGTTGTAATAAACACTTATTATATCGTAAAATATGTCTGATTTGCATATTGGCTTTAACAACCATTTGTCTGACTCGGCCTTCTTCCTGAACATGCATAGCAACGATCTTTATATTTAACTATATGATGTTATGTCAACTATAAAGCCTTATAATTAAAAAAAGCCGTGACTTAGGATACTTAATAAAAATACAAATCATTCTCTTTAATTGCTATTTTTATCTTAAAAACTAAAAGCGGTATCGACTTGAAAACGTATTCGCAGTGCACAAGACGTATAACTCTTTTTCTTGTTTTAATGTTTTGACCATTTGTTAATTTTTGTACTTAAATTTCATCCGAATGACATGCCAATGTATCAACATAGACTTCATAGGTACGCAGATCTCATTGAAGGGGTTTGCAGTGCACAAGAACCATATCTCTTGCTCCTCCATTTCCATTTCACTTCGTTAATGTTTTTACAATAATTTTGTCCGGAGACCATCTCGAAAACTAAACGAGTCCTGTTATTTGAAACTTTGCTTGTTTCCCAGTTTAAACGCTGTATGGAGCAACAGCCATGAAACTTACTACAGGTGTTCTCATTCGTCTGGGGCTGAGTCACATGCAAGACTTATAACCCTAGAGGAAGGATCAAGGCCACACATCAACTTTAAAGATCTCAAATTTGAAGAATTATTCATAATTTAGCAATTTACTATGCATCAAGGGATTCTATAATAACTTTGTTATTCCTACAATTGTTCTCCTTTATCATGTTATGTGTCACAGGTAAGACTCCGGTTTCTAGGTTCAAGGTCAAGGTCACACACTGAGGTTAAACGTTGCACATTTTGAGTAAATATGGCTTATAAGTTATTTCGTTAGGATTCTACGATACATCAAGGTTCTCAATCATCCGAGGACTGAGTCACCTGCAAGACCCATAACCCTACAGACAAGGTCAAGGTCACACATTGAGGTCAAGATCACAAATTGTATTACTTATTCATAATTTAGCCATGACTTCACTGTGCATCAAGAGATTCAGTAATAACGTCCTACAATTGTTCTCCTTTATCTGGTTGTGTAACAGGTAAGACTCAGGTCTCTAGGGTCAAGGTCAATGTCATATACTGAGCTCAAATGTTATAAATTTTGTTTAAATATGCCTTATTTTGTTAGGATTCTACCATACATCCTTTCACAAGATCAGTTCCGGTTCGCGGGGCCAATTAATGTGGCGAATCATTTTTTATTATTTTTTGTTGAGGACTGTATTTTTTTGTAAATTTCATCACATTAGATTTTTTTGTGTTTTTATATAATTTGAGAGTTCCTAGTTCCTTTTATTTTTTACAGTTACAACTAAATACTCAGTAAGTTTCTTTACTTTTATTTTCTCAAAGCCTTAACAAATAACCAAGACAAATAATTCAATTATTAATTCCAACACACATCACATTCACACAAGTTCAAGTATCAAATTTATAATTTGAAGTTAATACCCAAATTAAATCGAATCGGGTACGAATCGCATTAAATGCGTAAATACTATTGATGCGAATTGTGTGCTATTTAACAAAGCCGCCGCTTTTGTAATATAAGTATAGTCATTGTTATCAAGGTTTGTTTACTCCCTTTTAATGCAGATTGACAAGATTACGTGAAAAACTAAGTTTTAACATAGATCTGAAAGTACGCATGACAATGATTAACCAATGCAATACATCACGTTACGGTAAACATTGACTGAATGATTGAAAGCGGAATGCGTTATTACATTCAATACAAATTGCAATGAACATGAATGCACATTTAAATGAACACTGTTCATATAATATTATAAACAATGTAGACGAAAATCATGTTTTTCTTCTGGCACAAGTGCTTAATTGACAATCCCGATAACTAGAGGAACCTTGTTAAATATTAATGCGCAGTATATATATTGTGGAGTTTCTATTTCAAATACTCCAAGTATGTACAATACGGTATAAATTAAACATGCTTACTAAACGTAGTCGAGATGAAGCCGCCAATTTAAAAAAAAGGACAACGAAACTTTAAGTAACAGTTCGCGGATATATATATATATATATATATATATATATATATATATATGGGCAGAATCGTAAGAAAACGTGTTTTTATTGAGGATATCACTAAAAATCCGGTTGAAATCGGTTGAAAACTAACAATATAACGATTTTTATTTTTGGGTCGAGTACGGTAAAGTACGAAAACGACCTAATTAATATTCATGATTCGACACGTTAATTCAAACCTAAACAAACAAAATTGCGCATACGGGCGAATTTAGCGGAGAGAAGGTAAGAACAAAAGCAAATACTGACGGAAACTGAGTTACAACGGTACGTTTTTGCTAAATCTATGTATTTATTTTCCATATGCTTATAATGTTAAGCGAAAGCTAAATGTAGATAAAATTTGCATAACTTGCGACGCTGCAATGACTTTCGCCTATTGCATGTATTTATGATCATTTATATATTATTTTATCGATTCAAAACCGATTTTGACCAGGTTTTCGATGTCAACCTCGATAAAAATATATTGCAATACATGTATGTAAAGTTTATTTCTCGCTTTACGATTTATATGCAAAACAACGATCTATTCCGCGAACTGTTACTTTAATCAATACACAGAGACATTTCACAATTCGTTTTCAATCTTCAATGAAGAAATATTTTGTACGTGAGAAGGTTCAACAAATGGGATAGTTACCGGTTTCACTATCTCTGTCATTCTTTTCTCTGCAGCGATGAACCTGATAGTGAAATCAGCTGAGAAGATGAGTCGAGGTCCAATAACCATTTCAGGTTTACGCCAGCAACCAACAAGAGCCTTCATGGATGACATTACAATAAAAGCTAAGTCAGTTCCGGAAGGAAGATGGATGTCAGAAGACTTTGAACGACTGATCTCATGGTCAAGGATGAAGTTCAAACCAGCCAAGGCCAGGAGCTTAGTCCTGAAGAAAAGGAAGGTGCAGGACAGATTTCGCTTCAGAATCGATGGAGAACTTATCCAGACAGTGACAGAGCAGCCAGTTAAGAACATTGGCAAGTGGTTCAGAAGCTCTCTCAACGACAAGGAAAGTGTGATAGAGATGCGGAAGCAGGAAGATGACTGGATACAAGCCATGGGCAAGAGCGGTTTACCAGGGAAGAACAAGGCTTGGATCTACCAACATGGTGTTCTACCAAGACTTCTGTGGCCTCTTTTGGTGTACGACGTCCCAATATCGACTGTCGAAGCTATGGAAAAGGAAAAAAAGCGGCTACATCAGAAGATGGCTCGGAATTCCAAGAAGCTTCTCAAGTATCGGTCTGTACAGTTCTGGCAGCAAGCAACAGCTTCCACTTTCCTCTCTTACAGGGGAGTTCAAGGTCACCAAAGTCAGGCAAGTCATGATGCTGCGAGACAGTGCAGACGAGAAAGTCAGTGGGGCACGGGTGGAAGTCAACACAGGTCGGAAGGGGAGAGCAGACAAGGCAGTAAACGACGCAGAATCCATACTCAGACACAGCGACAGCGTGGGGACAACTACATCTGGCAGGTTGGGATTAGAATGTGTCACTAGAACCAGTTGGAGGGCTGCATCACCAGCAGAGAAAAGGAGGAGGTTCGGTCGACAGAGGAGGAGACAAGAAAAGCGGTAGCCGTTGCAATGAAAAAACAGGGCAGTTGGTTGAAATGGAAGGGGGTCCAACCAAGGAGTGTGTTTTGTAGTGACATGTGAAGAATGGAACACAATAGAATTAGATTTCTACTACGCTCTGTTTACGACGTTTTGCCTACACAAAACAACCTCCAAACCTGGAAACTAACTGAAAACCCCAATTGCAGATTGTGTGGCAGGCCAGCAAACCTAGAGCACATCCTATCTTCTTGCAGAACAGCACTTACAGGCGGGAGATACCGATGGCGACACGAAAAAATCCTCAGCGAGATTGCAGCCAGCCTTGATGTGGCAAAACAGAAGAAGCCACCAATGCAGACAATGCCAAGCTTCATCAATTTTGTCAGAGATGGCGGATCAGCACCAAGCAACAACATGTCTACAGTTTCAGGCATCCTAGATTCAGCGAGAGACTGTGAACTAATGGTAGATCTGAAGAAGCAGCTGAGATTCCCACCAGACGTCGCCACCACCAATCTACGTCCTGACGTGTTATTGATGTCAAGAGCAACGAAGAAGCTAGTGCTTCTGGAACTGACCGTGCCATGGAAAGAAAGAATGGAGGAAGCAAACGACAGAAAGAAGGCCAAATACCAGCCGCTACTTGATGAGTGCCGACAAAAAGGATGGAAGACCGGGAACATCCCTGTCGAGGTTGGCAGTCGGGGCTTCGCCGGGCAGTCACTCTGGAAGGCCTTCGGAGTACTTGGCATCACTGGAATGGCCAGGAAACGGACGATAGCATATGCCTTCAGGCAAGCAGAATCAGCTTTAAAAATGGTTATGGCAGATGAGAGAACAGCAGTGGATTGCTTATCAGTCTCTTGTCGAGGTTTGATCACCCTTGGCCGGTGCACCTCCGGCAGATGTGGCAAGCGCCGAAACATCTTATGAAGGAGGACTCCACTTAATGAAGAGACTGATGCAATGCCCATCCATTGTTTATATATAATATAACTTCCAATACATCAGTATTTTAAATAGTTTTAATATATCTTATATGAATTTGTACGTGAGTTAATTGGTTCCCGATGAAATATATGTTTGCGGAATTTGGGTTATGAACGCACACAAATTATCAGAAGTGTTGTAATCGCTTGGGTATTTTTGACATAACAGATATCTGTATACAGATTTCGGTTCGTTTAGTATAATGAATGTTCGCGTCTGTTTTTTTTTAAATCATAGTCAATTAAAATGCATTTAGATGAATCACACTGCATGACATGATGATCAGTCAATAACTAAGCACGTTACAAGTCAATATAATCTAGATTTCGTCATAACAAAATAAACACGAAAGAAAAAACACTTTCATAAAATCTGTTGCAGATGAACATTTTCACCTGGGACATAACGAAGACATGAGGCATGGGGGCGTCGAGTAAATGCCATTGTAATGGTACGTGCGCTTTTTTGAACGTCACAATACACAATAATAAGCGTGCGCGGTGAAATTATTTACCGATTTCTTGGCAATGTTTCAATCTACCAGCAGATATACTGTCACACGAATGAATGTAATGTTACCGTCGTGCAAGAGATTGGTATCGTCAAGGAAATACATGTTAGTCTAATTTCTAGTTAGGTTTATATAACGTTATCACAAATCCTATTGTTGCATCATTTACATATTGTTTTGTTCGGATTTATTTATGCGTTGGCTTGAGAGACGTTTCTGATGAACATGGCCTTTCCAGTCGAAACTACAAATACAAATAAAAAATATGTGCATGCATACGTTTTTATTTGATAGGTCACAATATATCAAGCTGTTTCGTTAAATAAAATTTATGAATGAAAAACATGTTTTTACGCATCCTTTATGCAGATTGCATTATGTGCGAACAAGTACAAAGTACTATTACTTTATAGAATATTTAGAAAAAAGCTATGTGTGTTACATACTTAAAAAAACATGATTGTCAATGTAACTTTTCGAGCATAAATTAAAAACAACACTTCACATGTGTATTAAATAAAGTATTGTATACGTTTTTATAAGTTTTATTAATTGTTACCTCGCAGTGGTTAAATTCTTAGCATCGGTGTAAAAACACGTTAAATTTCATCGCATTTTCTTAAGGTAGAAAAAGTTCAAATTCAACAGCAAATCTAGGCAGCTGGAGAAGAAATAAAATAAAATCAGATGTCGTGCGCTCCCGGTCAGCTTTTTACATAAGGAAAGGTGTTAACAATCGATATTGTTTTTCCCCAGTAAACTCATGATAGATGCCAGATAGGTGCAAATCTAATCAAGAGATGTGTTTGTCAGAAACACAATGCCCCCTACTGCGCCGCTTTGAAATAAAATTTCCATGTATCATTTGGCAGGTTTAGAAATTATCTCCCTTTAAAGCTATTACTTCCCTTGGATTGTGTTGTTTGACCTTGGACCTGAAAGGATGACCTTGATCTTGGCCTTTCACCACTCAAAATGGGCAGCTCCATGAGATACACATGCATGCCAAATATCAAGTTGCTATCTTCAATATTGCAAAAATTATGGCCAATGTTAAAGTTTTCGAACGCACAGACTGACGGACTGACGGGCAGTTCAACTGCTATATGCCATCCTACCGGGGGCATAAAATAGCCAGCGGTTAGTAACACTCAACCCATTATTCTTGCATTTTACATGCACAAGTTGCATTACATACGTTTGTTTAAACCTAGATCACGACTATTTGAAGTTGTGGACACTGAAACTAGCAGGTAAACTACATGTAAACAAATAAAAAATACATGCTGCTATGAAATCATAATTGTATTCATAAAAATGTACCTCTGAAGCTTTCATTAAACAGTTGGTTTTTAGTTACACTTGCCTAAAAAATTTGAGGTTCTAATTATAACGAACCAAATCAGGTATGACCAAATTACAACGCTACTACAACGTTTGATAATAACATTGTTTGAACGTTGTAAAATGTGTCAGGTAACGTTCATACATCGTTATCGGCACGTTATAACACAAAAAAGAAAACAAACATTACTGTTTTGTGCTAATCTTTCATAACACGTTTAACAATACATATTTCATTTAATCTAGTTGTATATGGTTGACTTCATAACCCTGCCACCACAACCTTACCAGAATACAACAAAACCACAACGATGTCATATCGTCATGTGTTTGCTGGGCTTAAAATTAAGCTTACGTTCTTAACAAGCTTCTTTACGAGCTATGCTGGTTAATTACGCGAATGATGCTACACGGCGAGTTCTCAGTTTGGATTAATCTAATTAGGCAACACGTGTTACACTTCCTACATCGCGGGGATTGTTATGTACTATCATTATTAAATTACTGTTCAGAAGTTTGGGGTTATGATCAAGGAGATACTTTAGAAAGAGTACACAAAAGGTTTTGTAAATTCCATGGTCCTTAATGTAAAACCTTCTGAAAATACTCTTGCATTGTATAGTGAATTGGGTTGATTTCCATTATACATGTTGTATATCGAAATATACATTAGAATGATTAAATACTTTTAAAAGATTCACTCGGTTAAACGAGACAACTGTATTTTTAATACCATTTTAAATGATCAGGTATATAACATAAATGTAAACAACTCCCGTACAAACTGGGCCTCACAGGTGCGCTTTATACTTCAATCCTCTGGTTTATATGAAATATGGTTATATTCGAACTCTAAAAACATGCATTCCAAAGCTAAGAAATCGACTTCGCGATATCTATATTAGCAATTGGCGGTCAGGAGTAGAAGACGCAACGTCTCTTGATGTGTATAGAGAAATTAAACTTAAGTTTGAAAAATCAGCATACATACGCCAGTTGGATAATCGAACATTTATAAATATATTGGCCAAATAACATTTATCTTCCCACAAATTAAATATTGAAATCGGTCGTCACAATAACGTGCAAAGACAGGATAGAAAATGTACCCTCTGCAATCTTATTGATATTGAAGACGAATTTCATTTTGTTCTTAAGTGCCCCATATATCACAATATTCGAAAAGAATATATTCCAAAATATTTTTATACCCACACGAGTATGTTTAAATATATACGTTTAGTGCAAAGCGAAAATAAAACCACTTTACAAAAGTTGGCTACATACTGTCATAAAGCCTTCAAATTAAGAGACACGTTAATGTATACAGTTTAAAATGATCTGTTCGTGGATTATGAAGTACTCAAATTGTTCTCATCCCATAGTCTTGTTGAATGTTCGTGGTACTATTTATGTGTATTTTCGATGCAGATGTTTTTATTTTGTTTATTTGTTTAAATTAAATGCATTGTAAACTTGTTGCTATTGCAATTTTGTCACATTTGTTTTCTAAATTGTATGAAATTACTTAATTTCCTACGAGCACATTTATCACGTTTTCATCATTTCCCATACCTATAGTTCTAAAATTATTGAACTACGAAAACAACCTACAACCATAATATTGGATCTTTGCGATAATATGTCTTGACGCCACATAAATGTATTTTCCTATTAAACAACTTCAAGTTGTGAATTATTTAACAAGAAAATACCTTATATATGTAGTGTGTAATTAATAATATATTTTTTTATTATAGAAATTAGGTACAGAATGTTGTAATAAGTCTTGCAATTATTAAACTGACATTATAGGGTCGCTATGTATTAACATTCTCACGAAACACGAAAACATGTTTATTTCGTGTTTATGTAAATATTCATATCAAACGTTTGCGTATATACCTATGTAAATGACGATGAGCTTTACATGCTTAAGTCTGAATAAATTATTCTGTTATGTTCTGTTCTGTATTACGTTTATAATTATATGTATTTACATGTTTGTGCGTATTTATGTAAGTATTTGTTTATTAAGTTGTTACTGACTTGCAAAACGACATTGTTTCGGGGTTATGTAAGAAGAGGACGGATATTTTTACTTTTTAATGAATCCACCCATTTGGCTCTACGGTGTTCGTGCTTCCCATATTGTTTTTTTGAAGATCGCAGACGTCGGAATTAAAAAAAGTAATTGAAGGAAAGTAGATTTCAGTTTCAGTTTCAGTTTAATTACATATAGCATAATTTCCAAATGCAACAATTGGCAATTGCATTAGTTATATAGATATAAGGAGAGAAACAAAAACACAATTTTAAGTACCTTCTATTTTACAGGTTTTCAAAGAAGAGCATCTTATACAAAACAGTCTTAATATTAATATACAGATAAGTTACAGAAAATAAAACAATACACACTACATGGTATGTATGCATTTTCATTAATTTAAAGATCAAAGTGAACAAACAAAAGTCAAGAGTTAAAAAGTAACATAATGTATAAATGAGTAGGTTTGTAACACTCCTTTGCGTTTTGTTAACATTTATATTAGTGGAATAGTTAAGTCAAATAAGTGAATATACTATAACACCACTTGTTATGCTTTGACTGACAAATGCCTGCTAATACTAACAATATCTTAAGCTGCATGGTCCTTGTATACTATCATCTATAGGAAATAAGTTGGTGACTAAAAAAGTCATAATACAATCATACAGCTTTTTTTACACAATGAAATAACATCAATTTTGTTAAATTAAAAATCTTATTCATACCCATAGTCTTTGTAATAATATCAGTATTGTATTAAATTACTATTGCTATGTTGACTTCTTGTTTGATTTGGCTTGTCATTTGCACTTGTGTCTTTTTACTCCAACTTGCTGAAAGTAGACCATACTTATCAACTGCTTTTATAGGAATTTAAATAAAATAAAGTGCAATTAAAAAATATTTAAGGAAGGTTTTTCTTTACTTTTTAATTCATTTGAACATAAATTAATACAATTGACTATTGTAATGGACTTACATGAATGTTTATTGCCATGGTAATAGACTTACTATAATTATAAATACAAATAACAAAACCTGAAAACATGGTAAGTGAACCCTTTATAAACCAATTATAAGCAATGAACTGACGCTGTTTAGGCATTACAAATATCTTGTATTCCGTACAAGTTTTTCAGGAAGCAGTAGCGATAATCTTGTTAATTCCTCCCATTCCATATGTCTCCACTCAATAAGCAAAAAAAACAACACGCGAATCTGTTTATAATTATTAATATGTTATATTAATGAGAATGTGATATACATGTCAAAATAAAAAAATAATATGCCCCACATTAACTTTGGCTAAAACATTGTATATAAATAGACATACATACAATTTAGTTCGAATACTTCAATAATATAAATAATACATCATTTATTAAATTGTAATTTATGTGATCATATATGACTTAAGAAAAGGAAGTAATATTGTGAAAATCCTTATACAGAGGTATGAGGTAACAAAAAGTCAATTACAAAAAGGGGTATGTGGTTAAACCAGTATTTTTCTGCAATGAATTAATTTTAGTATTACGGTAGATATAACAGCCGTGTTTAAAAAAAAGTAAATTAAGTAATATAGAGAATATGTAAATGGCCACAAAATAAATATGTATGCGAAATTATTTTGGAATAAAGCCATTTTCAGAAAACTGCCATATCCACATACGGACATGTTTTTTAAGGGAAAATGATTGGAAGGTAATAGATACCTTTTTGTCAAATGATAATGATAATCAGCATGTCGTATGGGATACTTTTTAAAGTTGTCATGATGCCCATATGTTTAAACGATCGGATGTCAATATCAAATTATTTTTTTAGTTAGCGTTCAAGGACCATCCTAGGAATATTCCTGTTATGCAGGTATGTTTTCTGTGATGAGACGATGTGAACACGATGCTGTTTTGCTTTGGATCTATTGCTTAATATTGGTCAATATTGTGTATATGTGTGAATAGCTTGTCACGTTTATTATATTCTTTATTGTAAACCACCATTTATAATTTATGATTTCAACACGCGTTGTAACCTATGCAACATACTATGTTACCCGAATGTGTATACCTATCAAAAAAGAACAAACCAAACAAAAACACAGTGTTAAAATAATATTACAGAAACGTTTTCTGCAGTTATAAAGATAATAAATAAAGAATATTCCGTCAATATCTGATGCATTTATGGGCGTAGTGAACTCAACTCTGTAAGTTTCATCATATCGAAACGATATTTGTATGTTATGTATTGACTCTTCAGTTACCCATGACCATATTGGGAACAGACACTTGAGTAACACTTATGCATTGTTGTTAAAATCGGTTCACAATTTGAAAGGATTTTCCTGACTTAAATAAACCTAGTTTTTAGAAAAAGAAAAAAATCTAATATTTACAACAACATGCGAATCAATATCGGAACTCACAAGAATATTTAACATAAATGTCAATCAATTGTAAGTTTGGGGTTAAATCTACAATCCATTATGTAAACAAATAATAATCATAATAATATTCATGCCCTACTTCACCTGTGTCTTATTTCTAAAATAGGAAATACATGTATAGTTTTAAAAGTTCTTCCAAGCTTTGACAATTCATTTTTATATTGGGTTTGCATATAACTGTTTTCCATATGTTTCAAACATGATGACCAACAGAGAAACGCCTTTGCTGAACCAAATCTCCTATATCTGGTTAAAATGCATTGTCTCTAATAAAATGCATTGATAAAACACTTGAATGTATTATGTAGAAACTGTTTCAAAACTGAAAACAACAATAATGAAGAATGACAAATTAATAGGAAATGCAGTAAGAAAGATAAATACTCAAGAGACATTACGTATTTGAAGACGAGAACTTTCTGGGTATTTCTGAGATATCAAAATTAATCTATTATCTTACTTCGGTTTATTCTAGATAAGATACTTACTCCAGCAATCACTGAAAGTGACACATTTCCACAAACACCGCTCAGACAAGTATGTTACAAGAACTTTGACAGTATATGTTCTGAATTTAGACCTTCGATGTAATTGTAAACTTAACAAGAATGTATATAATGAAAATATTTTTTGAGTCTCGTTATTCTGGATTTAACTTCATCAAAATCATTTCTTACTTTTAAAATGGACAATAATTGAGAGCAACAAACAGTAACATCAGTGCAGTACAAGAACAACTTTAACAAAATATATTTTATAAAGAATATAAAATTGGCTATCAACATCTCGGTATATGGTTTTACGCACGGAAGTTCTTTATCATAAGCATATACTGTTAACAAAATAAGAAACGATGATAAAACAGATTCAAATGTAAAAACAACAACAACCACAAAACAAATAAAATGCAGTTTTATTTCCCGTAATCAAATTTCTAGTAGTATATTCAAATATGTTACCTTTTGTGACCACATGTAATCAAAGTACTGACAATACTGGTGTGAAGATGCTTTTGAAGAGGATGGATATAAAAGCATCAATTTAAGTTTATCTACATCACCACAATTGTGTATGTGGGTACGAACATTTTGGGTCCAAAACAAAAATTGGGTACGAAAATTTTTAAATTCCAAAAAATTATGCCAAATAAAATTGGGTACGAAAGAAATTGGGTACGAAAAAACATTTGGGTACGAAAAAAATTGGGGGTACGGGGACGTAGTACCCGTGGGGAACTTTCAGCGAAACTAGGAGGCGGGTTACATTCCCGATCAAATTTAAAAATAACTACATTTGGGGTTTTCCCAGCGTCACAGCGTTTGAAGTGCCACCTGACAATTTCGTGTCTGGTTCCTGTCCCGAACCTCTGGATAAATTTGAAAGAGGACGGGAACCAAGCTGCCTTTACCTTTATCAACGATAATCAGCGACGTATGCCGATTGAGAAAATTTAGCTAATTCAATCGGCTCGGTCTTTTACATAGGTCGCCATTGTGAAGAATTTGTTCATGGTATGATAACTTAAACGAGCTGCTTCGCTGAAGCAGCATCGTCAAAAAAGGTTTAAAAAAACAACCTGTGCGAACTGCACAGGCTAATCCGGGACGACATTTGACGCACAACTATGCCTAACCCTCATGTTTTAGTAAAAAAAAAATCAAAAAAATTAATAAAATAATAGCCTGTGCAGTCAGTCTGTGCGGACTGCACAGGTGAATCCGGGACGACATTTTACACACAATTATGCCTAACCCTCATATTTTAGTAAAAAAAAAAAAAAAAGCCTGTGCAGTCAGCCTGTGCGGACTGCACAGGCTAATCCGGGACGACATTTCACGCACAATTATGCCTAACTCTGATGTTTTTTAAGCATGTGCAGTTAGCCTGTGCGGATTGCACAGGCTAATCCGGGACGACACTTTACGCACAAGCATTATGCCCAGTTTTCTCAGAACAAGGCTCAGAACATATGACATATATGGCAATCTGATGATGTATCAAAGAAATCAACACTTGTGATAAGAATAGTAATTTGTCAACTTGCTACATAGTTAAATAAACATTTTCTTCGGCATTTGCCAATTGTTGTTGTTGTTTCCGATATTTTAATGATAATCAGCGAGGTATGCCGATTGAGAACATTTACACTAACTCAATCGGACTCTCTCGGTCTTTTAGGTAGGTCGCCATTGTGATTTTTTTTCATGGTATGATAACTTAAACGAGCTGCTGAAGCAGCATCGTCAAAAATGCGTCCGATGTCGAAACTGTACCAATCTAAAGGGGTATTACAAGTGAAATAGAAGTGATGCACACATTTGTAACATTGAATTTGCGGGTACGTTGTCAATTGATCTCCACGTTATAACCGCGAAAATAAATTCCCATAAAAAAGTGTAAAAATCTCGGATGTTCTGATCTGGCTTATGATAAAACGCTGAAGCAGCATCGTCAAAAATGCGTCCGATGTCGAAACTGTACCAATCTAAAGGGGTATTACAAGTGAAATAGAATTGATGCACACATTTGTAACATTGAATTTGCGGGTACGTTGTCAATTGATCCCCACGTTATGACCGCGAAAAAAAATTCCCATAAANGTAGTAGTAGTAGTAGTAGTAGTAGTAGTAGTAGTAGTAGTAGTAGTAGTAGTAGTAGTAGTAGTAGTAGTAGTAGTAGTAGTAGTAGTAGTAGTAGTAGTAGTAGTAGTAGTAGTAGTAGTAGTAGTAGTAGTAGTAGTAGTAGTAGTAGTAGTAGTAGTAGTAGTAGTAGTAGTAGTAGTAGTAGTAGTAGTAGTAGTAGTAGTAGTAGTAGTAGTAGTAGTAGTAGTAGTAGTAGTAGTAGTAGTAGTAGTAGTAGTAGTAGTAGTAGTAGTAGTAGTAGTAGTAGTAGTAGTAGTAGTAGTAGTAGTAGTAGTAGTAGTAGTAGTAGTAGTAGTAGTAGTAGTAGTAGTAGTAGTAGTAGTAGTAGTAGTAGTAGTAGTAGTAGTAGTAGTAGTAGTAGTAGTAGTAGTAGTAGTAGTAGTAGTAGTAGTAGTAGTAGTAGTAGTAGTAGTAGTAGTAGTAGTAGTAGTAGTAGTAGTAGTAGTAGTAGTAGTAGTAGTAGTAGTAGTAGTAGTAGTAGTAGTAGTAGTAGTAGTAGTAGTAGTAGTAGTAGTAGTAGTAGTAGTAGTAGTAGTAGTAGTAGTAGTAGTAGTAGTAGTAGTAGTAGTAGTAGTAGTAGTAGTAGTAGTAGTAGTAGTAGTAGTAGTAGTAGTAGTAGTAGTAGTAGTAGTAGTAGTAGTAGTAGTAGTAGTAGTAGTAGTAGTAGTAGTAGTAGTAGTAGTAGTAGTAGTAGTAGTAGTAGTAGTAGTAGTAGTAGTAGTAGTAGTAGTAGTAGTAGTAGTAGTAGTAGTAGTAGTAGTAGTAGTAGTAGTAGTAGTAGTAGTAGTAGTAGTAGTAGTAGTAGTAGTAGTAGTAGTAGTAGTAGTAGTAGTAGTAGTAGTAGTAGTAGTAGTAGTAGTAGTAGTAGTAGTAGTAGTAGTAGTAGTAGTAGTAGTAGTAGTAGTAGTAGTAGTAGTAGTAGTAGTAGTAGTAGTAGTAGTAGTAGTAGTAGTAGTAGTAGTAGTAGTAGTAGTAGTAGTAGTAGTAGTAGTAGTAGTAGTAGTAGTAGTAGTAGTAGTAGTAGTAGTAGTAGTAGTAGTAGTAGTAGTAGTAGTAGTAGTAGTAGTAGTAGTAGTAGTAGTAGTAGTAGTAGTAGTAGTAGTAGTAGTAGTAGTAGTAGTAGTAGTAGTAGTAGTAGTAGTAGTAGTAGTAGTAGTAGTAGTAGTAGTAGTAGTAGTAGTAGTAGTAGTAGTAGTAGTAGTAGTAGTAGTAGTAGTAGTAGTAGTAGTAGTAGTAGTAGTAGTAGTAGTAGTAGTAGTAGTAGTAGTAGTAGTAGTAGTAGTAGTAGTAGTAGTAGTAGTAGTAGTAGTAGTAGTAGTAGTAGTAGTAGTAGTAGTAGTAGTAGTAGTAGTAGTAGTAGTAGTAGTAGTAGTAGTAGTAGTAGTAGTAGTAGTAGTAGTAGTAGTAGTAGTAGTAGTAGTAGTAGTAGTAGTAGTAGTAGTAGTAGTAGTAGTAGTAGTAGTAGTAGTAGTAGTAGTAGTAGTAGTAGTAGTAGTAGTAGTAGTAGTAGTAGTAGTAGTAGTAGTAGTAGTAGTAGTAGTAGTAGTAGTAGTAGTAGTAGTAGTAGTAGTAGTAGTAGTAGTAGTAGTAGTAGTAGTAGTATAATTATTATTATTATTATTATTATTATTATTATTATTATTATTATTATTATTTTCTTAAGTAAATATCAAGCTAAGGTCCCAAGCAAAGCTGAGTATTGAGTATTCCTACTTTGCGAATAACGAGTTATGGGTGGATATTCAGCGGGATATTCGAACGAATGCAAATATCAAGACAAGGTCGAATACCCAGCTACTATTTGGAAATTGAACTATTACAAATATAGAACCAGGGACCAATATCAAGCTGGGTATTTGGTATTGGTCCTCACAAGAATATCGAGTAATAGACGAATACCCAGCTAGGTATTGGGTATTCGTACTTTTGCGAATCTCGAGCCAGTGACGAATATCCAGCTAGATATTGGGTAATATGCGTTAACGTCTCATTGGCGATTTGATGCCGACGACCAATGTGAGGTTAATTCCCATTTTGAAATATACTTTTAACGGTTGAGTATTTAACATTTCTGATTTCAGTCTAATGAGATGATTAAACTTCGGAACAAGTGTCTGGATGCGTACGGACCATCAGGATAAGGTATAAAACTAATTGGTAAGAAAAGTGCTTTGAACATATTTATTTTTTCCATTCCTCAAAACAATGAGAAAATTAAACAGGTATTGTTGTTTAAATAGTTTTGATCACTACACTCGTATTACATTTGTATATAAAAATAGAAATATCTTTTGAATGATAAAAATGGCCACCTGAAATGTTTTATGAGAATACTCACGCAAGTTTGTAGAAAAGTACAATAACAAACACAAAGAGACCAAACAATGTGACCATGTTTTTCGAGTTTGCGTCTCCGGTAAGAACATTTTACGTTACCATACATGCTACATGGGTATGCCATTACACATTAATATGAATGATTATAGTATTTTGTTCATGACATTGATAAATTAAGGAACTTGTTCTGATTGGTCAACTCTAAAGTGTATTTGTCGAAAATAAGTTAACACTTTATCTAACCTATTTACGCGCACAATTTTGCCAAATGTAACCCCATTATTTTGCGATCTGTGTCAATCGATTGGCAGACCCTCTAAATAACTACTTAAAGAAAATCTCGGGACTTTAAGAGCAAGGTCAGCAACGCCAAACACAAATTATAAAATACAACATTGTTTTTGAAAAAAAAGTTTTATATGGATAGAAAAATAAACCAAATACACATTATTAAGACTATCTTGTATTATCAGACCTCTGAAAGCGTGTTGTCTTGATGATAACAACATTATCAATATGAGCAATATTATAATGATATTAAAAGAGAATATCCAAGTATAGTAATACACACAATTATATACATTTGCTATACTTGATGAGTTGCAAACTAGTAATTATACAATTAATTAACAAAATTAAATGTATTTTGTTGTTATTCTGACAGTGCGTAAATTGCTCGTGTCAGGTTTAAAAAGGATTACTCGTGTCCGTTTGTCAAACTGTTTCGTTTTTTTTTATTTCAGGTCTCGATTAAGCTGTTCCTGTTGAAATGCACTAGATTTGGATGTGCTTTGTTGATATAATTCTGAAATTATTTCCTGGCTTAGTTCAATAATTTCAAATATTTACACATTCTTGGTTTTCTTTAATAAATAAATATTATAACTGTACTTTTCGAAATAACATATTTTCATCGATTAAATGCAGTGGATAGAATCTCCGAAATTCTTTCATTTCTTCTCTATTTTCTATAGATAAACTTACATGTAAAAATGGGTTTTGATTATGTATAAAGACACAGTGAGGTACGTAAGTTAATAATTCTCGAATCGTTGTAATTAACACTTATTCTATAGTAAAATATGTCTGAATTGCATTTTGGCTTTAACAACCATTCGTCTGACTCGGCCTTCTTCCTGAAAATGCATAGCAACGATCTTTATATTTAACGATATGATGTTATGTCAACTATAAAGCCTTGTACTAAAAAAGCCGTGACTTAGTATACTTAATAAAATTTAAAATCATTCTCTTGAATTGCTATTTTTATGTTAAAAACTAAAAGCGGTATCAACTTGAAAACTTGAAACTTCTTAAGAAGGTAGATCTCGATCTCGTTAAACGTAGTCGCAGTGCACAAGACGTATAACTCTACTTCTTGTTTTAGAGTTTTAACCCTATATTAATTTGTGTACTTAAATTTCTTCCGCATGTCATGCAAGATGTTTTAACCTAAACTTCATAGGTACACAGATCTCATTGAAGGGGTTTGCAGTGCACAAGAACCATATCTCTTGCTCCTCCATTTCCATTTCACTTCGTTAATGTTTTAACCTTAATTTTGTCCGGAGACCATCTCGAAAACTCAACGAGTCCTTTTATTTGAAACTTTGCTTATTTTCCAGTTTAAACTTTGTATGGAGCATATCTTGAAACCGAAAAAGGTACCACCGTGCAATTTATGTGGAGTTACATCTCATGATGGGATGTACAGTGTATACGAACCATGACTCTTGTTTCCGTCTTTTGAGAGTTACTGCCATTGGGTTATCTATGACATTTAAATAATGAATGGGGCATACATTGCAGACTCTACGACGCATAAACTTGACATTTCATATTTGATAGATAATGGGATATTGGGAAGTGCAGTACGCAAAAGCCATATTCCCCCCCCCTTAATAATTTCAAAACTGCTGTTGTTAAGTTTGATGCTGATAATTTTTCCGGGTTATATTTCGATTAAGGCGAAACCACGATGGATATGAAGATTTCTTTGTTGAGAAAGACAGTTCTTAAAACAAAACTGCCTATGTTTTCTGACAAAGCTGCATGCGTCTTTGTCTCTCTAGGGTTAAGGTCAATGTCACACACTGAGATAAAATGTTTCAGATTGTGATAAGATATACCTTATTTTGTTTGAATTATATCATACATCAAGGGATTTGCACCCATCGGTAAACATTCATTTGGTGGGGATATCAATTCAACGAATGTGCGTGTTATTATAGCGTTCGACTTAATGATAAGCCTTCACGTCGCTATATATCTTTCTATAGTTTAAGACATTCCTACATGGATTTTGCCAGCCCCCTTTTTCGAATGTATATTGCTTATCAAACATTAAGTTAGTGTTATGTACCGAAAACATAGATGACGTTGTTGTTTCAAAAAAGTAAACTTAAACTTTTCTTTGTGATAAACATTTTTGTTGTAAAAAATAGCAACACTTGCTAAACATTTTGTGCAAACACCAAGACTATTTTACATATTAAATTTGAAACCGTTTTTGGTATTCTATAATATTAGATATTTTACAACGTCCATACAAATCAAAAGGTGGGCTCAAATAACGTAGTTAAAACGTTATACAATAAAATGGTAGAGTTACCCAAAAGGCAAACATGAATTAACCAAACTTTATCTCTTGAACACTATAAAACAAACCGTTATCGTTTAATTGATATAACTATTTGACAAAGGAATCGATCATTGATACAAACTTATTGGACAATCATCTAATAAAGCCAGAAGTGAACACTTACTTTTTTGATTTAGTCCGAAAAGAAATAATGTTAGTCCAATTTTTAGTTAGGGGTATATATATAGTTATCAAAAATCATATTGTTGCATCATGTAATTGATGTTTTGTTCGGCTTTTTTATGCATTTGCTTGAGAGATGTTTCTTATTAGCATGGGCTTTCCAGTCAAAACTACAAATACAAATAATAAATATGTGCATGCATACGTTTCTATTTGATAGGTTACAATAGATCAAGCTGTTTCGTTAAATAAAATAAGCTGTATGCAAAAAATGTTTTACGCATCCTTTATGAAGAAAGCATTATGTGCGAACAAGTACAAAGTACTATTACTTTATAGAATATTTAGAAAATAGCTATGTGTGTTACATACTTTAAATAACATGACTGTCAAGTTAACTTTTTGAGAATAAATTTTATTACAAACAACACTTCAAATGTGTATTAAATAAAGTATTGTATACGTTTTTATAAATTGTATTAATTGTTATCTGGAAGTGGTTAAATTCTTTGCATCGGCGTAAAAACCCGTTTCCTTGTAGTTTTTTATGATAGAAAAAGTACAAAGACAACAAAAAAATGAGGCAGCTGGAGAAGAAAGAAAATCAGATGTGGTGCGCTCCCGTTCAGTTTTTTTACATTAATGAATGGTGTTTATAATAGAGATTGATTTTACCAGTACACTCATGATAGGCGCCAGATACGTGCAAATCAAAAAAAGCCAGCGGTCAGTAACACTCAACCCATTATTCATGCATTGTACACGCACAAGTTGCATTACATACGTTTTTTTTAACCCTAGATCACGACCATTTGAAGTTGTGGACACTGACACTAACCGGTAAACTTCAGGTAAAAAAATAAAATACATGCTGTTATGAAATTATACTCATAATTATAAAAATGTACCTCTGAAGCTTTCATTAAACAGTTGGTTTTTAGTTACACTTGCCTCCAAAAAATAAATTAAGGTTCCAATTAAAACGAACCAAATCAGGTATGACCAAAGTACAACGTTAATACAACGTTTGATAATAACCTTGTTTTAACGTTGTAAAATTTGTCAGGTAACGTTCATACATCGTTATCGGCACGTTATAACATACAATAGAAAACAAACATTACTTTTTTGAGCAAATCTTTCATAACACTTTTAACAATACATATTTCATGTAATCTTGTTGTATATGGTTGACTTCATAACCTTGCCACAACAACCCTACCAGAATACAACAAAACCACAACGTTGTAATAACGTAATGGGTTTGCTGGGCTTAAAATTAAGCTTACGTTCTTAACAAGCTCCTTAAAAAGCTATGCTGGTTATTTAAGCGAATGATGCTACACGGCGAGTTCTCAGTTTGGATTAATCTGATTTGGCAACACGTGTTACACTTTCTACATAGCGAGGAGTGTATTACAATGCGTTTATAATTTTATGTATTAACATGTTTGTATGTATTTCTTTACGCGTTTGTTTAAATTAAGTTGTTACTGACTTGTAAAACGACATTGTATCGGGGTTTTGTAAGAAGAGGACGTATATTTTGTTACTGTTTAATGAATTCGCCCATTTGGCTCTACATGCTTCCCTTGGGGGTTTTTCAAGATCGTAGACGTCGAAAGAAAAAAAGTTATTGAAGAAAAGCCTTTCATACATCTGTTGTTTGTCTTACGTGAACTTCGACAAAGAAAATGTTCAGTTATCATTTTTATCTCACAAAACACAGCATTGGTGTTTGTGCACTGTAAAATATGACATAAAATCATCATTTGTTTGTTTGACTGAAGCTGTTTTAACTATTGTAATTAATTCATTGTCGAAATATAGGTAAAACCCCCTTTTTTGTAACTGGCTCTTTCAAAAGAACATAACGAAACCTAATTTTCAAATAACAAACACTTCTCCTACCCTTGAAAAAAGGCTTTACATTTTATAACTTCTTTTTTTCAGTCGTATAACAAAATATGAATTTAAAATGTTACAAACTACCGGTAATGTGTTTGCTGAACCAAATCTCCTATATCTGGTTAGAATGCATTTTCTGTAATACAATACATCGATCAAACATTTGAATTTATTATGTAGAAACTGTTTCAAAACTGAAAACAAGAATAATGAAGAATGACAAATTAATAGGAAATGCAGGAAGAAAGATAAATACTCAAGAGATATTACATTACGTATTTGAAGACGAGAACTTTCTGTGTATTTCTAAGATATCAAAATTAATCTATTATCTTACTTCGGGTTATTCTAGATAAGAAATTTACTTCAGCAATCACTGAAAGTGATACATTACCACACCGCTCAGACACGTATGTTACAAGAACTTTGATAGTAAATGTTCTGAATTTAGACCTTCGATGTCATTGTAGACGTAACAAGAATTGCTCTCATGAAAATGTTTTTGCAGTCTCGTTATTCTTGATTTAACTTCGTCAAAATCATTTCATAACTGTTAAAATTGACAATAATTGAGAACAACAAACAGAAGCATCATTGTTGTACAAGAACAAATTTAACAACATATATTTTATAAAGAATATAAAATCAACATCTCGGTATGTGGTTTAACGCACGTAAGTTCTTTATCATAAGCATATAATGTTAACAAAATAAAAACGATGATAAAACAGATTCACATGTAAAAACAACAACAACCACAAAACAAATAAAATTCAGTTTTATTTCCCGTAATCAAATTTCTAGTAGTTAATACAAATATGTGTGACCACATGTAAAAATTCGTCCGATGTCGAAACTGTACCAATGTAAAGGGGGTACTTACAAGTGAAATAGAATTGATTCACACATTTGTTACATTGAAGTTATGGGTACATTGTCAATTGATCTCCACGTTATTACCGCGAAAAAAAAAATCCCATAAAAAAGTCCCAACAACTGGGATGTTCTGATCTGGCTGATAAAATATGTTCGATATTTTTAAGTCATGCACAAACTGTGCAAGTGTTTTCGTGACATTTTTCCCTTTAACCACGAGAAATCACTGAGCGAAATCGCGATGCGAGAACATTATACCAAGATGCGGGAACGCAATACCACGATTCGAGAGCACTGTATTGTTAGCATTAAGTTTATTTAATGAAATAAAGAATAAAATAAGAGAAACACTCCAAATTGCCACATCGTTAAGCGTTTCAACACGTTAACAGTAAACTATCTTTAATATCCTACTGCCTATTTAGGTGCGCTTCATTTCTCTGCAGCAAGCTCATGGGATTTCTTAATCAACTGAGAATTAAGTATGAGATTAATTAATGCAGGCAAGATGTGATTAGTAACACGTTCGTCACTAACTATCTACCCAGCCATACACAGAAAATGACATTTGTTATAGAAAAATGCTATAAAAATACGTCGAGCAAACAAACATACACTGTTTCGCTTCGATTGTGCATGCAAAAGGGAACTCCGCGATTTCAATATATCATGGTATTTCAAAGTATGAAGGGCGTGTTCTTGCTGTTGGCCATCGTCTGTATCATGGTGGAAGCAGGAGGAAGGCGCAACAACCGCCTACCGCCAGGAGGAAGGCGCAACAACCGCCTACCGCCGCCGACGACAAAAAAACCGCCGCCAAGACCTACACCAGCACCGACACAGGCGCCAAGAGGAGGTCCCTACGAGCACGAACAGTTGACGCAAAACATAGAAAAGCAACTCAAGGAGATGAACAGCACTTTGGACGCCATCTTCACGCTTGTAAGTTCAATACGTTTTCCTGTTTCATAATAATGTTGATGTTAAACCCGAAGTTTTGAATTATGTCGTGTAAAATATATTTTATCCGTATAATAAACGGAAATGTTTTATTATTATCAATTTTACTTTGTATAATTATTATAATTATAATTATTATAATTATTATTATTATTATTATTATTATTATTATTATTATTATTATTATTATTATTATTATTATTATGTTCAGTAAATATCAAGCTAAGGTCCCAAGCAAAGCTGAATATGGAGTATTCCAACTTTATGAATATCGAGCTATGGGTGGATATTCAGCTGGATATTCGAAAAAATGCACATAACAAGATAAGTTCTAAAACCCAGCTACTTTTTGGAAGTTGAACTATTACGAATATAGAACCAGGGATTAATACCAAGCTGGTCATTTGGTATTGGACCTAAAAAGAATATCGAGTAATGGACGAATACCCAGGTGGGTATTGGGTATTCGTACTTTGCGAATATCGGGCCAGTGACGAATATCCAGCTGGATATTGGGTATTCGAACTTATGTCAATTTAGAGCCAAGGTCAAATACCAAGCTGTGTATTGGGTATCGACGCCAGGTCAAATACCCAGTTGGTTATTGGGCTTTGGAACCTTATTTGAATATCGAGCCAATGTCGAATGACCAGCTGGTGTTGAATATCGAGCAGGGTATTGAGTATTCAAACTATTGCGAATATCCGGTCAGTGACAGATACCTAAACCCAGCTGCAAATTCGATTTTTGCTCTATAGTCGCAAAAGCTCGAATACCCAATATCCAGCTGGGTTTTCGACCTTGGCTCGATATTCGCAATAGCTGGAATTTCCAATATCCAGCTGGACATTCGTCCCTCGTTCGATATCCCCAATAGGTCGAATACCCAATACCCGGTTAGGTATTCGTTCTTGGCTCGATCGATATTCGCAGAAGTCTGAATACCTTATAACTAACTGGGTATTTTAACTGGCTTGATATTCGCAATAGTTCGAATACCTTATCTCTAACTGGGTATTTTTACTGGTTTGATGCTCGCAATAGTTCGAATAACCAACATTCAGCGGATTCGTACTGGCTCGCTTTGCGCTTAAGTTCGCATACCCAAAAGCCAGCCAGGCATAAGACTTTGGCTTGGTATTTCTTTCCTTATACCTAATACCCAATAACCATTACATAGCCAACACTACGGACCTTCAACTTGTTTTCTATATATTTTACTTATTTCTTCCGCTTAACATACTTTAATATTTTGTTCTAAATTTTGTCAATTTAAATATCATATTTTTTTTAACAAGACCCAATCAAATGTGCAGTTGCTAAATGGAAGCAAGATTGTGGGGACAAATTAATGTGCACTTATTGTAATATGCTTGTCTCAGAGTACTTTTAATTGGCGAATTGATGCAGACGACCAATTTGAGGTTAATTCCCATTTTGAAATAGACTTTGAACGGTTGATTATTTAATATTTCTAATTTCAGTCTAATGAGATGTTTAAACTTCGAAACAAGTGTCTGGATGCGTACAGTCCATCAGGATAAGGTATAAAACTAATTGGTCGGATTTTATTTTTTTTAACATATATTGTTTTTCCATACCTCAAAACAACGAGAAGACTAAACAGGTATTGTTGTTTTAATAGTTTTGATCACAACACTCGTATTACATGTGTATATAAAAATAAACATATCTTTTGAATGATAAAAAAATGGCCACTTGAAAAGTGTTATGAAAATACTCACGCAAGTTTGTAGAAAAAGACAATACAAAACACAAAGAGACCAAACCGTGTGACCATGGAACTTGATTTAGCGTCTCCTGTCGGAATATTGTTCGTTCCCATGCATGCTACATGGGTATGCCATTATAAAGTAATATTAATAATTATAGTATTCTATTCATGAAATAGATACATTAAGAAAATTGTTCATTCTGATTGTTCAATTCTAAAGTGTATTGTTCGAAGACATGTTATCACTTTATATATTTCTTGCATTTTTAGACCCTCGAAAGCTTGTTGACTTGATAAAAACACTTTTAATTATGAGCAATATTAGAATAATAAAAGAGAATATACTAGTTCAGTTGTACACACAACCAAATACCT
This sequence comes from Dreissena rostriformis, assembly GCA_007657795.1. Classification (NCBI taxonomy): domain Eukaryota; kingdom Metazoa; phylum Mollusca; class Bivalvia; order Myida; family Dreissenidae; genus Dreissena; species Dreissena rostriformis. The sequence goes on along the minus strand of VMBQ01006357.1, from coordinate 14,302 downwards.
TCGCTACATTAAATGGAATGAAAACTAGTAATTCTACAATTAATTAACAAAATTAATGTATTTTGATGTTATTCTGACAGTGCGTAAATTGCTCGTGTCAGGTTTAAAAAGGATTACTCGTGTCCGTTTTACAATCTGTTTCGTTTTTATTTCAGGTCTCGATTAAGCTGTTCCTGTCAAAATGCACTAGATTTGGATGTGCTTTGTTGAGATACTTCTGAAATTAGTTCCTGGCTTAGTTCAATAATTTCAAATATTTACACATTCTTGGTTTTCTTTAATAAATAAATATTATAACTGTACTTTTCGAAATAACATATTTACATCGATTAAATGCAATGGATAGAATTTGCGAAATTCTTTCATTTCTTCTCTATTTTCTCTAAGTAAACTTACATGTAAAATGGGTTTCACTTATGTATAAAGACACAGATTGGAACGTAAGTTTATAATTCTCGAATCGTTGTTATAACACTTATTCTATCGTTAACTATTTCTCATTTGCATTTTGGCCTTTACATCCATCCGTCTGGCTTGGCTTTCTTCCTGAACGTGCATAAAGACGGGTTATTATTTAACTATAGGATGTTATGTCTACTATAAAGACTTCTAATAAAAAACGACTTAGTTAATACTTGAATTAGTTTCATTTCATCGTGCCTCAGAAAGTAACTATTCAGTTGCATCAAACCGTTGAGTACTGAAGTGGTTTATTAAATTAACAAATATTCTCTATCATTGCTGTTTAAATTTAATTGTGATGTTTTTATGTGAATGTTTATTTACACAAATAATTTGTTAATAACTCTTGGCCAAATGTCAGGTTATAAGCTACTTTAAACAGGCTTAAACCCTAAATTATTGACAATGACCTTTCTAAGGCTGTGATACCATTTCTATTCATTTGCTCGTGTTTGTTGCGTATTTGTGTGTTGTTGCTTAAGTTCTGTGTCACGCCCTTCGGTAAGTGTTTCCTTGCCATAAACGAAGAACCGTATGCTACAATAAGGTTTCTCCCCTGCAATCGCCGATGCATGTAAAGTTTGTTTAAACTTATTTGAAAAAGTAAGTTCAATATATCATAAAACGTTTGATACGAATGATATGCACACACGCATGAAGTCAATCCACACATCGGTTTTCTCAAAAGGAACCAACATTAACAGTAAAAAGAATATGATTCGAAATTGGGAAAAGAAGGTTTCCAAAACCGTAATGTTAAGAGATGTCTGTACGTTTGTGTGTGTGTTTTTTTTGTGTGTATTTTTTTTTTGGGGGGGGGATGTTTTGCATTTTTGTCGAGCCGATGTACATAAGAAACGAATTACAAATGTATACAAATACGAATCGATTTTTTTTTTTTTTTAATATTTCAACTTTTATTCGGGGAGCAGTGGCTATGAAACATTATTCTTTCCAAAAAATCAGCAAGCTGCAACTCCAATGGCACAACATAAAACAATCACATCCTACAATACGCTTTGCATGCATATTGCGCAAGTGTTTTTTTTTTAATTTCGAACAGTAAGGGTCACATAAAATCAGTAACACATCCAGTTGCGACATGAAGGGCTCGGTTACTGGAAAAAATCGCCTTTATGCTCTATTAGAAAGAGGGTCTTCCACACCGAGACACGCCAATTTTAATAACCTGGTTGATTCATCTCTTCATTGAAAATTGAACATTCGCGTAGCAGACATTTACAAGTAAATACAGCCAATAACAACTTAATCAGAGGTTTGCAACAGAAAAAAAAACCAACATCGACATTTTATTCCTCAACACATTAACTATTTTCAGTGCAATAAATGAATATAACAAACAACAACTTTATCATATTTTTATACCCCCGCACAACGAAGTTATAAGGAAGGTGTATACTTGAAGGTCAGAAAGAGTTCTCAACTTAAAACTTCATAGGTAGATAGATATCATTAAGTGGGTTTGCAGTAAATAAAAATCATAACTCTCGTTTCCCTATTCTTCGACAAGTTTCCTTTTGTTTGTTTGTGTAGCTAAATTATTCCAAGGTGCATATCTTAAAAACTAAAATAGATATCAAATAGAAACTTAATAAGTTGGAAGATTGTTAACGGGATGTGCAGTGAACGAAAATTATAAATCGTTTTCCCCCATTTTTAGAGTTATTGCCCTTTGTTAATTTATAAACAGAAAGCTCGTCCGGGGAATACCCAGAAAACTATAAGATGTATGAACTTTAAAGGCGGGTAAGTCTTAACGAGGGTGTATGCAGTTCAAAAGAACCATAAACCTAGCTTTTATACTTTAAGAGTTGTTGTCCTTTGTTAAATATGTGTACTAAACACAAATCAGGATCATATCTTCAGAAGCTACAAAAAGTTATCAAATTTAAACTTCATAGGTAGGTAGATCTAATTGAGAGGATGTGCACTGCAGAAGAACAATAATACTTGCTTCCATATTTTTAGAGTTATTGCGCTTTGTCAATTTTTGTATTTAAATTCAAATTTTGTCCGGAGTACATCTTAAAAAGTAAAAGACGTTATGTGATTTACAGTGCACAAGAACCAAATCGCCTCATTTTTTTTAGAATTTCAACCCTTTGTTAATCTGTACTTAAATTTCTTCCTCATGACATCTCAAAAACTATAAGAGATATCAACCTAAACTTCATTAGTATGTAGGTCTCATTGAAAGTTTGTTGATGATGATGATGATGAAGACGCCGACGACTATGACGACTATGACGATGATGATGATGATGATGATGACGACCTACGATTGATAATGTTGGTTATAAATAAGAGACATATTTCATTATAAGCAATTCTTTTGCAATTTCTATAAACAATGCTTAATTTCTGTCCACTGGTTTATAAAGAATATAACCGACAACATCGGGTATCATCATTAAAACATGGCATTATAATTATATTCAAACTGAGTTTAAAATAACTTTCAACGAAATAAATAGTTTCCGTTAAGAACATCTTATTTTTATTGGTTAATGCTGTGTATTACAATTTCAAATGAAATATGATAAGACGTTCCGTTAAGAACATCTTATTTTTATTGGTTAATGCTATGTATTACAATTTCAAATGAAATATGAGAAGACAATGTGGTTTTATATTGTAAACGCATGATCCGTCAGTAAAACGTATTCCAAGACTATACCAAACACCTGTGACCAGCTACATGGAGATTTACTGTTTAAGAGAGCATAATAATCCAAGATATTTCTTAATACATAAGGAATCTGATTATTCAGCACGTTTGCATATGAATTAATACATGGAATACATTTGTCACATATGTTTTGTATATAATTCGTCAAGTAAGACGTCACATAATTATTCCAGATTGGAGTTGTGGGAAGTACAGAAACGTTCAAGTTGCAACTAGAATTTAATACATATCTGCCTTACTAAGTATGAAGCATGTGTTTTTGGCAGACCGGGACCGACACCATGACCAACGCCAACATATCGACCGAGACCGACACCAAGGCGGACAAAACGACCGAGACCGACTAAAAGACCATATGTATATATGTATATACAATGAATAAAACAATTCAGACACAAGATTGGTACCAACAAAGTAACCAGTGTTTGAAAGGATCGTATGACATTTGAACTACTGAAGAGCATGAGTGGACCTAACAATAATATTGCATGTACCATAGGAACTCGGTTGTCTTCATTACAAAGACATCAATCGAACGTTAGAGCATTCATTAAGCGTCACTTATCATGCAATACACTATCTATAGTCCAAACAAACATTATTTCACATTTTTTAAACAACGATTTTATCCGTTGCTTTTGGTTTATGATTTAATCATGGTAAAAAAAATATCTTGTATTATGGTCAACATAAATATTCACATTTTATTTGCAGGGGATTGTTGCCATTCATGAGTTTCTTGCAAACTAATCTAGTAACGTGATATACAGTATAGCAAACTAATCAAATAATACCCTATGTTCGGTATTGTTCAATCTGAAATTGGCAGTGTTTTCGGTGATGATAAATCTAGAGGATCATACTTTCTAAAGCAATTTACCACAAAATAAAGTTCTTACGTTGTGAACAAAAGCATTTGTATTACAAAATGCTACATACTCTATGGCCAAAACGATAATTTAGTGAGAGAAACACAGCGGTGTGAGAACGGAGACACATTATATTCATTTCAGTAATAAATACACAAACGAACATATTAGTTCAAACAAACTCGCTGTGAGAGGTACCCCAAACGAGGTACTGCAATGTCCACCTATAGTTATTTCCACTCTTGCGGTACCAGTCTTTGCCAATGGTGCTCCTGAGTCCACTGCCAAAACTGACACCTCATACCTGGACAGGTTGAGGGGCGTCAATGAATTGTTGGCTGTAGATATGACTCCTGATATGGAGTCAATCGTTAATAATGTCTGGGATGCGTTTGTGGACAATATGTACGTTAATTTTGTGTTGAAAATATCCATATCCTTTGCATTAAGGGTTATAAGCGGTGTACCTTGAATAAAAAAAAACACATACACGATTATGTCATATAATAAGATCTACTGTGTAAAGAAATCTTAAAGTAAACTTCCGTTAGTTGGCGAAACAGATAACATAAGAGGAATATGTGATAAAACTTTCATCACTCTATTTCATTTTTTTTTTAAGTTGCGGTTTAAAAGTTGCGGTTTAAAGTTAAAAGTTGCGGTTTATAGTCTGCTTCGATATACATCTTCAGCCGACTTCGATTTTTTTTGCATTAATTATTGCCTATTGCTCAGCGTGGTTTGTTCAAATAAACCTGATCCAGCCTTTGCTCGCTTCTCGTTACTCGTATTGTTCGGTGGTTTGCTGGTACACTTTTTGTACGATACATTTTTAAAACGGGATAATATGTATACACAATAATACAACTTAAGCATAACCACAAACAATGTGTAATATATGATTCCAAGCGGGGACTGATCTATACTTACCTGTCGAAGGTGAATGTTGTAAATTGACGCAGTAGTTGTCCTGACTAAACTGTGGCCGAAATTCATTGACGTCCCATACGTTAACGGTCAAATAATGGCGTTGACTAACACTGCAAAGCATCAACGATCAATTCTTTGAGATCAACCACAAGAGACCATGGGCTTTCAAATGCATTCATAATAGTATTTGAATTCAAGGTCATTAACAGATCATATCGTTGACAGCGATTATATTGTCAGTTATATGAAACATAATAAAACCCGTATGACAACCGTTGTGACATCGTAAAATATACACGACAAAATGAATATTATCTTTGTAAACGAAATTTAAAATATTCAGATCGAAGACTTACCGTGGGATTGTGATCGTAAATGCTTCAAATATAACATTTATGACCTGGACACTCTCGTAATCTAGCTCGTCTTCGATGACTATATCTCCATCCTGTGTAACCGTCACTCCTGGGTGATTGAAGTACAGGCTACGATATTTCACTGACGCCGCAGATGTTACCTTGGCAATCGTTGTCCCAATTGTTATATTTTCTGGGACTGTATATGTTTGATTATAACTAAGTTCTGAAAAAGAAAACATTCTGTCGTGTTATGTCCATGAAAATATTTTTAAGTTATGTAAAGCTGACTCACAGTAATTAAATTAAATGTGAACTGCATTACCACTTAAGTAGTTCCACACTCCCTTTTTATATATAATTCTCTTTTACTTGGTATGCATAAGTTAATGTGTTGGTCCGACAGAAATGTTCATAAGTCATCATTTTTTTAAACAAATTATCATATGAAAGAAAATTGTGCGTATTACCTAAAACACAAGACGGCGTAATGCCTTGGAATACTCCATCTTTGTTGCACACCAGTTGCACCCTGTTTGTTTTTGAAAATGTATTTAGAACCAGTCCATTTGTGCACCGAACATTCAGGACGTCGCCGATAGAATATATATCATTTGCTTTTCTAGGAGTGTAATCCAAATACGGTACACCTGTACTAAATGCACAACCAGGCACACACGATGGCATTGAAGAACTCCATTTTCCAGTGTTTAAGCAGGTTGATGATTTATTTCCAAGTATTTGGTAGCCATGATTACAAGCAAATGTTAATGTTGTTCCATAATGAGGCGTTATGGTGTTGGAGATATATTGTCCGTTCTCAAGTTCTGACAAAGGTGCACACACTGCAGAAAAATATAATTAAGCCGCGCTATGTGAAAATGGGGTTTAATGTATGTGCGTAAAGTGTCGTCCCAGATTTGCTTGTGCAGTCCGCACAGGCTAATCAGGGACGACACTTTCCGCCTTAACTGGATTTTTGCTAAGAAGATACTTTCTTTAAACGAAAAATATCAGGACTGCACATGATTATCTGGGACGATATTTTACGCACATGCATTAAACCCCGTTTTCACAGAGCGAGGCTCATATCTTAGATGTCTGACGCCATAGCTTTACATTTACACAGTAGCACAGATTTGTTTTCACATCACGTCAATCGATCGTATTATTTTAATAAGATTATTTTTGGAAAATCGGGAATCAGTTCAATCCATATTTATTTACACATAGCTCTGGTTGCATAGACCGAAATCTGTCGATTTCAGTAAATAGGCGCGATATAAAAAGAAAAATATAAAATGACTAAAAAAGCTGGTTAAATTAAGAAAATAGTATTGACATATCGTAAGCGACACTGTGACATACATTTGCATGAATATTATGCTTATTAACACTGTATTGCGAAGATTTTTAAGAAACTTCATGTAAAATATTATTTCATCACTACGAATCCATCGCCATTTAAGTCTATATGTAATTGATTACATGTACATTAAGTCAATAACAATTTAAATGTATGACTAAACATACCTTTAAAAGTCATGTTTAACAGCAAACAGGTTTCGCAGCAATCATCACCATGGCAACCCCGCCACTCACAACCTTGAATTCGGTCGCCATATTTGCAACTACCAAACGACGGCTCATTCCTCTCGTATTTTCTGCACGTCTCGCAGCACTCCGTCTCGTACTGGTAGCACAGATACGCCTCGTGCGGGCTTTTTATAAGACTCGGGCACGCCATCCCTATAGGACCAACTGCACCAGGCTGGTCACCGAACAGACACGTGTCCACGTCGGCCGTCTGACTTTGACCTGTTTTGATTCATGTTTATGTTCCAACAATACAATAATAGTTATAAAACTAATGATAATAAATAATTATTATTCCAAGTCATTTACAACAAAAACAAGTTGGGTTAGAAAACATGCGAATAAAAACCTTTATCGTTGCTGACACAGGCCCCTTGGCGGCAAGTCTTTTGATATCCGCAAACAGTCCCGTGCATGGACAGTGTCGGTATAACTGTACCTGGTATTTGTGGATCCGAGCACTGGATGCTTGCACACAGTGTTCTATAGTCCTTGCTCTATAATTAAAAAAGCATGACATGTTATTAAAATGTACTTGACAATCCTTACTTTAATAGAAATCAACATTAAACAACTAATGTCCATGACAGAATAAGTCATGGATATTAAAATTCATTGTGACGAATGTTTTACAATTTATACCATATTTAAGAGATTGTCTTTATTTAGAGGCGATCAATAAATGTGGCGTCGCTTGTGGATTGCGCCAAAACATGTGACTAGTAAAACTTGATACTAAATTTCAGTATACTAAACGCTAAATGTTTAATAGCTGTATCGAGCCAAACAAATCCGAAAGCTTACCGCGTCATAACTAGTGTGCAGTGTGATGAAATTAATATGGATGTCAGACATCACGTGATTATATGATCTGCACGTTGGGATCGGCATGAAATAGCGTTGCTGTGTGATTGGTACGGTGGCATAGAGGTGACATTCACTCCTCTTTTTTTCATTGCACTCCTCTTTTATTTAGTTTTGCACTCCTCTTTTTTTCTATCTCGTTCCCTCGACTTAATAAGTCGTTCCCACGACATAGCTAACTCGTTCCCACGATTAAGTAAGTCGCTCCCTCGCGTAAGTATGTCTTGGGAACGAGATAGACAAAAAAAGAGTAGTGCATTTTAAAAAAAGAGGAGTGTATGTCACCTCTATGCACCGTAGATTGGTGACTATGGAATGAACACCTTTTAGCCCCTTTTGACCTCAATTAATATAGTTATTAAATAATGTTGTCATATATTATAAAAAGGTTATATATATACCAACTCAAAAGGAGAATTGATTTGATTCTACAAATGATTTGTATAGTTTGTTCGAAACAAAGGCCTATTTGTGGATTGCACGGTGCACCATACTCTGATCATGTACGAGCCATTGCCGTGTGCGAACGCGCACTGTTCATCGGGAGAGAGAACTCTAGTTGATGCGTCATTGTCGTCTGCAAAGTCGTATCGTCTTATCCCCAAATCGAACAGACAATTTGTTCCGTTTGCATTCAAGTGATCAATATAGAACTCGAAATACAAAAGACTGCACCCAGAAAACTGCCAGTAATTCTTGTTTGATTCTGAAATGGTCAACACAAACAATGCGTTACGATTCGTTTGCAATACTTGCCAATTAATGGAAGCTGTTTATAATTCAATAACTGGTCGACATATGAATCTTTTTAATTATTCACTATTAAGAGTTTAATAATTTCAAGCACAAACCAGGTGATTTCGATGTTTTGGCGTCCATGATGAAACCATGGCCTATCTCGCATGTCAACTGACGATCTCCATAGCGCACCCTGGCCGGGTACCCATCATGCTTGGCTCCTATACTGCAGTCATACGCGATGTTGCAATGCCGATAGCACGGTGATAAAGAAGATCAGTAGATAGATACGATCATTGAGTTTGATTTACTTATCCACAGGAAAAACGACTTCCTTAATATCTGCGGTTTATAATTTTCATGTTTGGCTTATCATAACTACCGGTAATTTCCATTATTACGAGTACCGTTCTATTTAAGTGCGTTTGGTTTTGTCGCACGGTTATTTTTTATATACAATTACTAGTTTGTACATGAACGTAATGTAAGATAGGCATGCAGTTTATGTTACCTGTGCGCTAATTCATGGGCGGCAATGTAGCTGGTGAAGGCGATGTTCCCATGGTACTCAACAATGGAGATACTTCTGTCCGTGCACATGCTTTGTGTGTATCCGAGACCCAGCGTCTTAACGTTATCTGAAAGGCCATATTGCTTCTATGTAATACACATATAACTTAGACTAAGATGATTGTGGATTTTCAAATGTTACCGTTGACTTGAAGGTTGAGTGTGCTTATTTTCCATTACATGACATGACAAAATTGATGCTTCAGCTCACTATCATACATCTGACGATGACCTTTATGCAAGAATGTATATTTAAAAGTACCGCTATGGTTTTGTCTGCTTGAATCAAGTTTAATAGACAAAAAAACTGCTTACTTGTAAACATGTGCACAAACAAAACCGAGTATGAATTAAGGACTTTATTCAATCGTGTTATTTTTTCATAAAGAGCTCACAAGTAGTAGGTTGATTGTGGATAGCTACACCAATGAGCATTATTTTACATGTTGTATGTAGTGATCAAATCGATGCAACACACAACATAACATAAGTTTTATGGTTAAATACGGACAATCTCAGTGCAGGATCACATCGAGAAAAAATGCATTACCACTCTTTTGAAGGTTGCATTCAGTCATTGCATAATAAAATCGAGGCAACACATTACTACTGTTTTGAAAATTGGATTCTGCCATTCCATGGCATCACATTATAACACATCATAACGCATTACCGTTATTTTGAAGGTTAAATGCGGTCATTGCCTTTGCATTATCAAAAAGAGAAAATACATTATCATTACTTTAAAAGTCGTATGCGGTAACAGCCAAAGCATAATCAAATCGATGTAGCACATTACCGTTATTTTAAATATTGTAATGCGGTTATTGCCATTACATCCTCAACTCGAGGCAATACATTACCATTTCTAGAATGTTGAAGGTTGTTTGTGGTTATTTATAGTGCATGATCAAATCGAGGCAATACATTACTGTTGTGTTGAAAGTTGTATTCGGTTATTGCCATTGTATGATCAAATCAAGGCAACACATACCACTATTTTGAAGTTTGTATGCGGTGATTATCATTGCGTGATCAAATCAAGGAAGCACATTTCCACTATTTTAAAGTTTGTATGCTGTGATTACCATTACATTATCAAATCAAGGCAACACATTACCACTATTTTGAAGGTTGTATGCGGTCATTACCATTACATGATCAATTCAACGCAACACATTAACACTATTTTGAAGGTTGTATGCGGTGATTACCATTGCGGCAACGCATTACCACTATTTTAAAGGTTGTGTGCGGTGATTACCATTGCATGATCAAATCAAGGCAGCACATTACCACTATTTTGAAGGTTGTATGCGGTGATTACCATTGCGTGATCAAATCAATGCAGCACATTACCACTATTTTAAAGTTTGTATGCTGTGATTACCATTGCATGATCAAATCAAGGAATCACATTCCCACTATTTTGAAGGTTGTATGCGGTAATTACCTTTGCGACAACGCATTTCCACTATTTTGAAGGTTGTGTGCGGTGATTACCATTGCGACAACGCATTTCAACTATTTTGAAGGTTGTGTGCGGCGATTACCATTGCGGCAACGCATTTCCACTATTTTGAAGGTTGTGTGCGGTGATTACCATTGCGGCAACGCATTACCACTATTTTTAAGGTTGTATGTGGTGACTACCATTGCGGCAACGCATTAGTACTATTTTGAAGGTTGTATGCGGTGATTACCATTGCGGCAACGCATTACCACTATTTTGAAGGTTGTATGCCGTGATTGCCATTGCATGATCAAAGCGAGGAAACATGTCTCGGTTGTCATGAAGCCAGTCTCCAAACAGCTTCAAAGACTTTTCGGTCACAATATGGTCGGACATTCCCGGTCTTTTATCATCTTCAGACCAGGTGGATTCGTTTTCATTCTGTAAAAAAATAAGTACATGTTTACCGTAAATTATCTCTTATAGGTATCCTGATTGAAAAGCATTGGTCAGATTTAATTGGCNACAACTGGATAATTTGTGGAAAAAATCCACTAACTTTTTTTTTTGGGGGGGGGAGTCGGGGGTTAGCAACTAATGCCGAATGCCTGTGAATGGAACGACACCAAAATAGGAGCTTGTAACATTTGTAACATTTGGTGTTAATATTAAGCAATACCTTCGCAATAAATATATCCACCAGCAGTACATTGACGGCATAATCTAAGCCTTGCATGGCGTCGAAGCGGACTTTTACACCATCCAGCATCGTGACAAAATGGTGTTGCATTCGTTGAACTATTGCATCATCGCTATCATTGGTTGTTATTTTTGTGTCGTGTAGAGTCGAAAATCTGTAATTTAAAAGTTTAAAGTGGCATCAAAGTTAATGTTAATGTAGCTTGTTCACTTAGCTGACGTTAGTTTCTTTTGTTGTGAGTACGGTTTGTTCAAAATCATTACTGATCATAAACCCATATGCTATAGCTTCGACAAAGTACAGGATGACTGAAGACAAAAGCCCCAACATGGGAAGTTGTACTGTAATATATTCAGCTGTACATTGTTTCTGTCAAACGTTTTGCGCTATTTCAAGCTATTATCACTAAGTAACTTTTTTGGTATTGAGGTTTACTAGTTCAGGGACTGTTTCACATTTGAAGTTGATGTGCTTTAAAGGACTTGTTCACAGATTTGTGCATGTTTTGAAGTTTGTCACTAAATGCTTTAAATTAATAAATATAAACATCGCAATTAAAGAGCTCAGATAAAAAAAGGAGAATAAAGGTTTAAAAAAAAGGAGAAAAAAAGGAGAAAAAAGTTAACGACAACAGGGCTCGAACCACTGACCCATGGAGTAAAAGCCAAGCGCCGAAACCACTCAGCCATCCGTCTTTCCGTTGTGTATGTGTGCTATTCAGAGTTTATGTTCGGGTCGTCGTTGAGTCTTTACGACTACGTTATGTGCGGACCTGACCAACCGTCTTCACATGGGTTGCCATTTATTTTATACTTTGTATAACCATCCACGTGTTGTTACAAAATATAACGATAACAAAAGAAATCGATTTTGTATCGTTTCGCGTCTGAGAAGCTTTATAATTTAATCAATTTCTAACGATGATTTTTCGTAAACGAAAGTGTATCTTCAGTTTAAGTCTGCGTCATGAGTGTTATTTCGCATAGGGGTGTAATTTGTTTCTTTATTTCTTGAATCTGCGACAAAAAGTTGAAAAATTCTCATTTTGATAAACTGTAAACAAGTCCCTTTAAATTTGACAAAATTATTATAGAACACAACGTCATTTTTATAGCATTGATTTTAACTGCTAAAACACTGTTAAATTGTCCGTAAAAATCGGAAATAAAATGATTTTTAATAATAACTACCACGACAATCAGCTTACATATTGTGTATGAAAATGATGAATGATGACTTGTTTCTTCAATTCCGCATCTCTTTCCGGATCAAAATTATCGTTAACAAAAATCATTAAAAATAATCTATATCAAATAAGATTCGTTAAGCAGCGAAAGTCGCTTTATAATCATATTAAAAGTTTTCCGGACGATTTTTCTGAACGTGAACTGCGCACACATGAAAAAGGGTCAAACTTGTTTTACTTGTTCGATTTTTTGCACATGCAGCACAAGCGGCCAGATGATGAAATACTTACTCGACATATACGGAGTAATCGACGACCAAGAGGAGTTCAATGTCGTACAGAAGCGTTTGACGTCTGCTTCTTGATCGTTTGCTTATTGGTGGATCTCCGAGGTCTTCATCACCAGAAGAACCTAGAGAATGCTTGCCAGCCGACCATTGTAAGGTTGATGCAGAACTCGCGAAAACTGAAACACAACATCGTCTTCAATTATATGGTTTTCAACATTTGTATTTTTACAGATGAACATTTTACCATCAAACATTAGTACAAATTAGCCGCGCCATGCTAAAATGTGTATTCTGTAATATGCGACCAGCGTAGCTCCAGACCAGTATGCGCATCCGCGCAATCTGGTCAGGAGCTTCCCTGTCCGCTAATGAGACCACGCAACCTTGCTTGACTTTATAGAGGAAAGCTTAGCTCCTGTCCAGACTGCGTGATTTCGTAGCCTGACCTAAAGCATTGCTGGCCGCATATGAAATAAGACCTATTTTCCCATGACGCGGCTCTACTAGCTCTGTAAGCAACATGATAATCACCAGCATTATAGTCATCCATAGAGAAACCGCATGCAGTTTATTAGACATACATCGGTATTTTTCTTACCATTTTGATATGTACTACAATGTTTAATTCTTCGGCGTTTACGATTAGATGAATATAATTTGAAGTACCGGTAATTAAAACAGTAAATACTAGAAAACAAACTATTACAGAACCTTACCTTGAAGAGAAAAAAATACTCCAAAAAGCGTACATCGAACGTTATTCAACATAATCTTCCATTAAGTGTGTGTACACAAGAAGTAAAGCAGAACGGAAATGTTGGGGTAATGAAAACTGTAGAACTTTGCACAAACTGCTTAATTAGCATTTTACCAGAAGTTCCGAAGATCACCTATTAAAGCTGCTTTTTCACTCGTATACAGGGTGTAATAAAATGGTAATGAAATAATATAATTTATTATCACGTAGTCCCTCGTGAATCTCCGAATGTAATGTCGGTTCAAAATTATATCTATAAATTACACAAAAATAATCACATACTAACAAATTTCTACAATGCGAGTTTTGTAAAAGGTAATATTGCTCAACATGCCGAATAATATGTTGATATGCCTTGTTGATAGCCATTTCAAATACCCAAAATTGAAGAAAATACATCGCATACCAAGAAAGTACGGCATTATACGGATTTCTGATCAAATGTAACTTAAATATCATTTTCTTACAGTGATCAATAATGTCTTTCCGATATATATCCAGTTGTATAGGTTGTGTATGTGTATCTTTGTTATATTTTATATTTTAATTCATGCATGTATGCGTTTAGGTGTTTCTACTTCATTTAAAGATTTCAAAATTTTAAGCCATATAATAATTGAATCGCATGTTCATGTTATGTGATTCTACTTCTTGATCCATTTTCAAGCATATACACCTTTAATCATTCGCGAAGCTGCTTATACTTTTATCTCGGATCAAGGGTGAAAAAAATACAATGCTAGGGTGTATGCATATTTAATGCCCAGTACATGCGCCACGCAGCTACTAAAAGGAGCAATCTATTTGGTTCAATTGGATTT
>VMBQ01006356.1:23574-42074 GCA_007657795.1 Dreissena rostriformis | reverse complement strand
AATCGACAAATAAGTCTTTATTGTAAATAAACTTGTTTACATTGGTTAAATTATGTGTTAGATCAGCGTAAAGCGTTTGTTATGGTTATGATGTCCGATATACAGTTCATTTTGGAAACAATAGTGACAACCAGGTGATTTAACATACATTTACCATTGTCAAAATTAAGTTTAATCATGTTGACACTGTCTCTGGTCGTTTCGCCCTAAAACCTGTTCGCCCTAGGTCACCATGAGTCGTTTCGTCCTTGGTCGTTTCGCCCTTACAAGTGTGTTGTTTCGCCCTTATTTAATTCTTATGTAATATTACGGTTTTGTAAATGATTCTTTCGATCCGAATAGTATTTGTTTAATCACATATGGGAAATTAAGATTTTTATTACAAATTTGATTATTAATTGCAATTTTAATTTAGTATTTGTTTATCAGAGCGAGGTGAAAGACGCCAGAATGACATGGACACAGCTGAGGAGAGCGGCCCAGATTAGAGTGCGCTGGCGAGGTTATTAATTAACGGAAACATTGTGATACATTGTGTTAGTGACTAAGTATTACGATTAATGAGTTTGGCAGAGGTATGATGCGTTGATTTGCCAATTAAAATACTTTTGGGACCAATTACAATTATCAAACAAACTTAGATCGGAAGACGTGTGATCAGATCATTGGCTAATTACTAGCACAGAATCATTAAAAGAAGATATTATAGAGGCGTTATATTGTTTTTATATACTTTTGTCCAGTTTGCATCTTTTGATCTCAAGATATTCACCTAAAGTGTATATAAAAAGCAACTTGGCTATGGCATCATCATTCGTGAATTTATATTTTGACACGTTCTTATCCCCCAGCTTGTGACAAGCTAAAGATAAATATTTTAAATCGCTGTATGTATAAAAAGTTAAAAACTAGGGCGAAACGACCCAGTAATTAGGGCGAAACGACCCATTTACATTCATGGAGCTCAAATTGCTGCAAACAAATTCAAACCAACAACTGTACAATGTTCCTGCTATTGTTCCTGTTTATTCGGCCACTTCTGAGAAAAAAACAGCAATTATAATACAATTAACCCTGTGTTTCCATATACATTAATAGCAGCTTATGTAGATAAAATCGATTTATTTGTTTTTCATTGTAATTACAGATAATTCTAACATGGCAAACGAACAGCAATGCGTTTGTCAGATCTTTCTTATAACGCTTCGTTTTAATAAGGCAATATTAACATTTTATTTTTTTTGTTTAAAGAATTCATATTACACCAACGCACAATATTTCACTCCTTGACCAATGATACTTCAACTTTTTAACTATGTGTGTAGCAATATATTCTGTTCAAATTCGTATGTTTCCACGAAGATCTCGTTTAAATTATGAATTTATGCAGATTGAACGATTGATAGGAATGGATGAAACTATTATAAAAAAGAAAGATTTTATTTGTATTAAGAAAGGTTTACCTCGTAAGTTTCCTCTACCCGGAGGTAAAAACTGCCTTCATCCTCTACTTCAATTGGGGTGGTTGCCACTGAAGACGAAGCGCCCAACGAAACCGAGTTGTCCATGTCCGCAAATGGCTCAGTCCTGTCAACTGGATGGTGAATCTAATAAAACCACAAAATAACCAGTTGAATGTATAAGTTTGCTTGATTTTAAGGAAACATTGACAATAACATACACTATTCGTCTTCTATGAACCTTTGATAACAACATTGGAAGTTCACTCATCACGAGGTATATGAATACGTGTGTATCTTCCAGTTGGAATTCTAAAATGATGGAAAGAAGCTCTTAATTCAACAAAGTATGTCCGCAAACTTTTGGGTGGCAAATCCAAGTCTTTTTTTTCAATGAAAATATTACATATTGTCAAATGCATTTACATTATATGTGTGTATATTTTCCGGTAGTATTTTGTTATTAAGCGCGTTTTAACTTAAAAAGTCATATGTAACACTTTTTTTTTCATTTGTGCTGCGCGTAAAAGTAATAAAATAAAAAGTAACGTAGTACTACTATTTCGTTGTATAATAACATAAATAATTGTACGAAAAACATGACATCATTAACGCCGTTTCTAGAAAGTTCTTGCACTCAAAATTCGTGCTACTGTGCACATGGACGTATACAATTACAAAATAAATAGTATGTCACACTATGTCGTAAACTAAATTGCATATGGTCAATACTCAAACAATCAAAACGGAAGTAGGTCTTAAGCCTCCGGAGCGTAAATCTGAGAAAATTACTCGAAACTTTGCTGTTTTATATTCGGACCTTATGGGAATCATATTATAAACATGACTTACAAACAAAATTAAAATAGTAGATAAAAATAAATTAGGTATATTTTGGATAAAATGTTGTAAAACTATGTTTGACTTTGATCAAGATATGTATTTTTGTCATACATACATCCCACCAAAAACCTCAAATATCAATAGCAGCGATATTGATTATTTTGAAATCATAGAATCCGATATAGAACGATATAAAATCCACGGAAAGATATTAATTACGGGCGATTTAAATAGCAGAACCTCGAGTGAGAACGATGTTTTAGATTTTGATCGGTATATCGAGAACTATTTGAACAAGATCCAACCGTAAGTTAAATGGAAAACTCCTGATTATATTACAAAATCATACATACGTCCAACAAAATTTCGCTAAACAAACAAACGACAAAATGACAACTCGTTCTGGCATAATACATTTATGCATTTGTGTGGGTGTTTTTTGTATAGACTGCACGTCTTAGTGTTTTTTTAGTATCTGTGCACCATATCATTATACTGGAGAATATATTCTTAGAGACACTATTTACTTACCACCGGCGGCCGTGTTTTTTTTACTCCCGGTCGTCGTTTAGTTTGTTTTTTTTTCCCAACCTTTTTCTTTTTTCCAACCGCAGGCTCCGTCTCTGTCACCTGTGCTAATATGATTGTAGCAGGAATGGTTAGTATGTATTGATAATGAAGAGACCGATTATGGATTTGAGCCACATTCTGTTAAAACAGGGCTTAATGCATGTGCATAAAGTGTTATCCCTGATTAGCCTGTGCATCAGGGACGACATTTTCCGCTGTAATTTTTCGTTAAATGAAAGTCTCTTTATGAGCAAGAATCAAGTAAAGGTGGATCGTAGTCCCTGATTAGCCTGTGCGTACTGCATTATGCACATTTAATTTTGCACATGAATTAAACCCCATTTTCCCAGAGCATAGCTCATTTATATTTACATTGTAGATTAATGACACTTGACTGCATAATCAAATATATTTAAAAAAGGAGTCATTTTTGTTTTTTTCAAGTGGTCAATTCAAAGACATGCCATCCTTTATTTATTTTGAAATAGGTTGCACAAATATTGACAATGTGTTAATTAACATACACAGAAACAGATCTCAAATAGCTTTAAAGGCCTCAACATCAGACAAAGTCTTAGTCTAAATACTGAATGGGANATACCTTATATCAGGTAATTCTTCAACAATTGGCGTCTGTGAACTCAGGTGAGCGCTTAAGGGCCATCATGGTCCTCTTGTTTGTATAGACTGCACGTCTTAGTGTTTTTTTAGTATCTGTGCACCATATCAGTATACTGGAGAATATATTCTTAGAGACACTATTTACTTACCACCGGCGGCCGTGTTTTTTTTTACTCCCGGTCGTCTCCGTTTAGTTTTTTTTTTTTTTCACAACCTTTTTCTTTTTTTCCAACCGCAGGCTGCGTCTCTGTCACCTGTGCTAATATGATTGTAGCAGGAATGGTTAGTTTGTATTGATTATGAAGAGACCAATTATGGATTTGATCCACACTCTGTTAAAACAGGGCTTAATGCATGTGCATAAAGTGTTATCTCTGATTAGCCTGTGCATCAGGGATGACATTTTCCGCTGTAATTTTTCGTTAAATGAAAGTCTCTTTATGAGCAAAAATCCAGTAAAGTTGGATCGTAGTCCCTGATTAGCCTGTGCGTACTGCATTATGCACATTTAATTTTGCACATGAATTAAACCCCATTTTCCCAGAGCATAGCTCATTTACATTTACATTGTAGATTAATGACACTTGACTGCATAATCAAATATATTTTTTTTAAAAAGGAGTCATTTATGTTTTTTCAAGTGGTCAATTCAAAGACATGCCATCCTTTATTTTGAAATAGCTTGCACAAATATTGACAATGTGTTAACTAACATAGACAGAAACAGATCTCAAATAGCTTTAAAGGCCTCAACATCAGACAAAGTCTTAGTCTAAATACTGAATGGGAACAGTAACTGTTGTTCTAATATACAGACTTGTTTTTTGTGGAACAAGATGAATAATTATTTTGTCTCAGAAATAACCACTTCATTTTGTTATGTACAATACATATCTCAAATTCAAACAAGAGCTGTTCTTGTGAAACAACATTGCCCCCGACTGCACTGTGAAGCCGCACAGCAGCTATTTTAAAGAACATTGTTAAGTCATCAGTAAGTACTTAAATTACTGGACCTTTCCTGTATCACTGGACTGATTTTAGAGAACATTGTTAAGTCATCAGTAAATACTTAAATTACTGGACCTTTCCTGTATCACTGGACTGTCTACATCAGTAGATACTTACTGGACATTTCCTGTATCACTGGACTGTCTACATCAGTAGATACTTGCTGGACCTTTCCTATATCACTGGACTGTCTACATCAGTAGATACTTACTGGACATATAATGTTTTACTTGACTGTCTACGACAGTAGATACTTACTGGACATATTATGTATCACTTGACTGTCTACATCAGTAGATACTTACTGGACCTTCCTGTATCACCTGACTGTCTACATCTGTAGACACTTACTGGACCTTCCTGTATCAAAGGTCTGCATACATCAGCACAGACTTACTTTTAGGCTGAAAAAAAATCTGGGTTGCGCCATCGAGGTCGCTTTTCACCACCCACTAAAAAAATAATTATCTACAAATTTTTGTTATAATCATCAATGGTCTTGACAAAGTGGAGTCCACTGTATAACGTCTAACAACTCAGAAGACACTATATGACTTCAATGCCCCCTTTTTGTAGTGGGTCTGAGGCCACTTACACAAATCTTGTTTCCAGTGGTGCAAGGGGTGAACAATTTTCTGGTGGAGTATTCCAACGTTCTCACTGCCGGGCTTTTCCATCAAGTTTGTGCAATTTGTATAGCACAGCTTTTTTTGCGCTTCTCCCCTGCCTCGTAGGTCACGTAACCTACTCTCCAAGACCTACAATAAAGTATTAAAATAATCAAAGATTGAAAACTATTCTAATTAATTACGTGTTTGAAAGAAAAAACACATCTTAGAAACATTGAAAGAATGATAAAAAAAATAAAAAAATGATGGTTTCGGAATTCATAAATAAACAATGAATCAAAACATTTATTTTAGAAATCTCAAAATAGAGGTGCAAACCTGGCCCCGCTCTTCACATAAAGGTGTCTACCACCTTGCCCTTCTTGGAAAACTATTCTCCAAATGGCCCCTTTTTTATTGTGGGCTTTAGGCCACTTACAAAAATCTTGTTCCTTGTGGGGCAAGGGGTAAACAATTGTGTGGCCTTGTATTCTGGAACTACTGGGGATACCAGGCCCGTGGAGCTGAGTGTAGACAATTCTGGACTAACCAGGGGAACCACCTGTTACAACCAGAGATAGGAAGCTTGTTTGTATTGTAAATTTATCTGTATTAATAGTTATGTTTTTGTAATTTTCCATGTCCTCTCAATTTAATTAGAATTTAGGAAAGCATTTCTCAGCAAATCTAAATAAATCAACATAATTGTCAAAATTCCCTATGAAACTCGAAAAAAACAAAGAACAATTAAGATATGCAACATTAATTGTTTTCCTTTTCATTAACTTCTTGAAATCCCTGTTATATATAAATCTATTGTTGTTACAGTCTAATGTCACATGTGCATGTCGCTTGTGGTCATGTCCTTTCACTGAGTATGCTTTTATTACATGTCCTTTTTAAAACAGCTTTGTATTGTGAAATGTTTTTTCGGCGTAGCTGAATAACCCAACTTTTCACCTTTACCTGACCTTTGTAAGTGTCCAATAAAATTCAAATAAAATTTCCCGCGGCTAGATACGATGAATACACTTCATTCATTCCATTGACTGATTTGAGCATAATCCTCCAGAACTTTGGAAACATGACCGCGTCTTTGTAGTATAGCATGTAACACTGTTTTACTGGTGTTGAGCATGAAGCAAATTTATCTCTAATGAAAAAGCTTGATGGATAGAACAGTTTTATACTCAATTCTTGACATCAATACAAATTTGTGTGCCCCTTTATATTTAGATTGTCAGCGCCAAAGCGTTTGTACTTAAAGGCTATGTTCTCATATTGAGTAATTACTGCCATATTGCTGTCTGTGTACCAGTATATTTTAATTCATAAAAGTATCGTTTTTCCTATCCTGATATTCGTTTTGGCCAATACATGTTTTATTGTTTTTGAAATTGAACATTTAACATGTAAAAGTATAAAATTTTAAACAAGCGGTCGTTCCAGCAGTTGAATCGTTCACCTCACTGTAATGCATTGCATTCCATCCCGCAAAATATCAGGGTCAGTTTGCAGTCAGTAAACGGATCGTTATATAATATTGAGGCTATCGCGTTAACTACGTCAGGGAAGTATATTAGAATAATACTTCCCTGACTTTTTTAACTGCAATGGTGAACTGGAATTGTATTTAGACCAGAAATATTTAAAATGAAGATATTCAGCGATATTATAATGGTATGTCAGTCATAGATTATAAATATGTTTTCAACAATATCAAGATAAATATTATTTTTTATTAATTTAACAAGCATTTTACCACCTTTTTGACCAATTTCTTAAGCATGAGCGTGATGATTCCCGATACTGTTAATAATCAAATCAAAAAGCAATGCCTGACATACCACTAAAATAGGTTTGTTCATAGATGCGCGTTTACATATTTAAAATATGTACAGATACTTCGCGTGTGGCCGGTTGACTTATATGTTTTTATTTCACTTCAATTCTTCTTTTGTTTTTCTGTGTTGTATCTATATATATATGATACGCACTATGTAATAATGTAAAATAAGCAGCAAAAACTCCGCATAACATCCCTTTCTGCGTGTGATGCAGCTATAAGAACTGCATGGAAAAAGACATTCACTATCTTTGATCTCATTCATTAAACTTCACCAACTCCAACCAAAATCAACGCCGTATATCTTTTTTAAAGATATTTCTTGTATGTATGTAAGCCACGTGCTGGGTGTTAAGGTAGAAAGTGTTGACTCAAGAAATTTCTTAAATTACAATTGCAAAATTCAGTGTATTTTGGTTGTGTTAATAGATTAATGATATGATGCTGCACCTATTTAATTTGATGTTGAAAATACTAAAACTAGACACTTACTAAAAGTCGGAAAAAAATGTGTAAGAATTGCATTAATTCTGAATGGAACCATATAAATCATACAGTGGTATTTTCTTCCATCACACAATATACAATTACTCAATCAGTTCTAAATGCTGTAGACTGCTAGTTACATGATTTGATGTTGAAATATGCAGATTGTCTTAACTTCCATGAATGTTCGAGATTATATGTGAAAATTACATTTTCCTATAAAACAGTGTATCGCTTTGGAAAATATAGTAAGACAACAAAATATAATAATATATAAAATTATATAATTGAGCCTCCCTCAGGGAAAACCGCTCTTAATGCATATTCGTAGCGTGATCCCAGATAAGCCTGTGAAGTCCGCATTTTTCGGGTAAGGAAGTCTCTTCTTAACAAAATCCAGTCTACGCGAAAAGAGTCATTCCTGATAAGCCTGTGCAGACAGAATATAACAGTAAAATAAAAACCTCTTGATAAAAATATATTAATTTAATTTGTAACATTAACAAAATTAATTGATGTTATTTTTAAAACCATTCAATTCAATTTCTTCTTCAATCATAATAATCATACTATTAGCAATAGCTTCATAAAAAAACATAAAACGTAATTCCATTTCAATAAAATTTCACAATCTTTAAGAAAACACATTCTCAATCAAAATTTTAATAAAAACACAACTATATAAACAAGTATAGTCTCTTCTAAACAAAAATCAAGTTACCGGTAAGGCAGAAAGAGTCGGCTCTGATAAGCATGTGCAGATTTCATATGCACTTGCGCAGTCTGGTCATGGGCTGCGCTTTCCCCTATAAAAAGCATGCATGCTTTTGTGGTATCTACAGAGTAGCCTATTCAGTACATAACTTTTTATATATATATATAAAACTGGACGTATTATAGTTTAAGCCTTGGCAGGCGGACGGTGGCGTCCACAGCAGTGTCTGCTCTATAATTCATATAGTTTTCATCCGATCTTCACCAAACTTGGTCAGAAGTTGTAACTAGACAATATCTAGGCCAAGTTGTAATATGGGTCATGCCAGGTCAAAACCTAGGTCACGGGGTCACTTAGTGCATTTCAAGGATTAAGCATGTTCAAATGGGCGTATCTTGTGACAGATGGCACTCTTGTTTTTTATTGCCTGCTTTACTATAACTATACCAGTATTCTGCAGCACATTCTGCATTTTTGATTCAATTTAAAGAGTGCGTTTTATCTGGTAAAAAGTGTTGAATAATTGGGAATTGAAGTGCCCATGAAAAGTTAGCATCCAACTCTTTAAACATTTAAATTTTCTCACATACATTAGTAAACTTAAATGTAACATGTTCTAACATAAATGGACATATTGTCTTCGTCTGTTATTGCACGTCTTTGTGTGTTATTGCATGTTTTTGTGCATCTGTGTGGGTCTTTGCATGTCTTTGTGCCATTGCATGTCTTTATGCATTTGTGTGGACAGCAAAGGCTAAACTTAGATGACAATTGACGCACATGCATTAGGCCCTGTTTTCCCAGAATGAGGCTCATATCTATTGCTTTATACAAAATACCGTAGTAGGAGTGATCTTGAGGCTTGCGTTGTCTGGAATGGGTGACACAGATGTTCTGCTTGAGGCTTGTTTTGTTATTGGGCTCAGAGTTGACCTGAAAGTACATGGCCTATTTATACATTTTGTTTCATAAAAATAACTTATTGTGTTCAAAATTCTTTCAGTCTTTCAGATTCAAATTTGTAGTTTTCTGATTAGTGTCCATACAAAAGTATAACAAATTTATAAACATTTAAATCAACATTGCCAGTAATTTATGTCATCAAATAAATTCTGTACTTAAAATTTCAACAGTTGCGCAGCGACGAAGTCCATATAGTTACCCCCTAGCAATCAGAAGGTCTCTGGATCCAACCCCATTTGAGGATCATTCTTATGTTTTTTTTCTTAAAGACACCAAGTACCAGTTCCACCTAGGAAACTGACTTGTGAGTGTCTCTATAACTTACAATTCAATCGGTTCAAACTGAGTTGCAACAGTTACAAACATAGCCTCATGCTAGATAAGTGAAATTAAATAGCAGACAAAACTTAAGCTGTATTTTACACATTGAATCTACATCAGCGTGACTAACTGACAACAATACAAAACAACAAGACTAACTGACAACAATACAAAACATTCACTCACTATATATGACTGAGCAGTCATTTACACACTGCCCAATTAATAACTTGAAAGGACTTTTATTATTTTTTCAAGAATTTGCAATACACTGATGCAATTGGTACAAACTCTTAAAAGAAATAAGGTGCCAATTATATTGATAAATTAATACTTTGAATATAAATTATTAAGGATGGCATGGAATACCTATATCAGAATTCAAATATTCGCAAATCCATTCAATCGAATATTCGAATTTTCGCATAAAACGGCTGGATTGATGTAACTTCTATTACTCAGTTTCGTATCCAGTTAGGATATTAAATATAAATTGACACAAAAATACAATTGAATATACAGCTTAATTGTAAAAACAAACTTTGAAAACACCTATTCAGGCAAAATATATCAGAAAAGAGTGAAACTTGTTCTGTGTTGACTTCCATTGTTTTGTAAGTTATATCCGTTTGCTGAATACGAGGCTGTTTATTAACATTCCTTTCGAATAATTGTATTGCTGTCGGCTAATACTATGACCAATACTGTAATCGGGCACAAATAGAAGGAAAAAAATCATGTCATATAATTTTATTTTTATTTGAAATTTTAAAGTAACGATAGCATGTACATTTATACAAATAACCAAAACTACCAGTAGCAGTAAACTGTTTCATTGATGGCTGTTTGACTTTATTACTAGCCATTTCCTGTGAATCAGGATGCTTAACAGTGACATGATTCCACAGATTTGTAGTAGACCGTGCATATGTAAAACTACTTTTACACACATTACACGTTGCGGTCTTCTTATCCACAGACCGTGTAAAGCATTTCCATACTTCGGAAGGCATTTGCCCAGTGGCATTTTCAGATTTAAATTATGATCCCTTATCAGTTATCACAAATAATTGTTCTGAAGATTTCTACCAAACAATTACTTCTTGAATTTATATCATTTGTTAAATTTGAGTAATTCACACATTTTAATGGCTGTTCATACTGTGATAACAGAAACTTAATTATTATTCGCCAGTCAATTGAAGCCGTTAATTGACACCCCAATGACGAACAACAGTTTATGGCCTTTCTTAAAGTGTGTATATTGCATTGCGCAATCAACGCTGATACAGGCCGCGTTATCAGTTTGACATGAAGACCGTCACATCAAACATGTTAATCCCAAATGATTTCGGGTGCCAATTAGTAAGCGGTTTCAGGTCATTAAATATTAGGGCAATTACGTTTGAAAAAAATGTGAATATCAATTCTGTTGTTTCGAATACTGACCATTCAATCGAATATTCGAATAATTTTGCCATCACTATAAATTATTTTTACACATCACACCTGTGATCCAAAACACACCCTATTATACGCATGTTTTTTCAAAACGGGACGTATCATAGTTTCACCCTTGGCGGGCGGGCGGTTGGCGGCGGTGTCCACAGCAGTGTCCGCTCTCTAATTCAAATAGTTTTCATCCGATCTTCACCAAACTTGGTCAGAAGTTGCATCTAGACAATATCTAGTTCATGTTCTATTATGGGTTATGCCCGGTCAAAAACTAGGTCACGGGGTCACTTAGCGCATTTCAAGGATTAAGCATGTTCAAACGGGCGTATCTTGTGACAGTTGGCACTCTTGTTTCAAATGTGATTTGAATCATCAACTCCTGCATGAACATGATGATTTGAAATGAAAAATATGAACAACACAAATTCATTTACAATAGAAAATATACATAACAAAAGCAGAGAAACGTTTCCAAACAAATGTATCAGTAAAACTGATTGCTGATACCAAATGAACGAATTAAATTAAGAATAGAATTTAAACTAGATCTTTGTCACAAATGTGTCTATTACACACATACCCCTCATCTTTTCCAAATATGTTCAAGAGCACAAAACTCTGACACATATGAAACAGTTGCCATGAAAAGTGACTGACAAATCTACACAAAACTCAGGCACATATGAAACAGTTGCCATGAAAAGTCCATTTATGTGAGAAATATGAAAGAAGTTCACACCAAACAATTATAACATTTAATGCTTCTGCAAAGCAATGCTGTGTTCATGTGGCAAAAACAAAATTGCAATAAACACTTGCCTATTTAAATGACTAAGAAATTGTGTGTGAAAAACGTGAAAAACAAAACTGTTGAAAAACGTACAAACTGACTACACATACTTATAAAGACTAGGGTAAAAGACATCGAGGTGTACACATAGCTTGGTGCAAACAGCTAGCTTATCGATAATACTTTGTGAATATCCTAGATGTAGAATAAAAATGACAACATCAGCAATGCCATTCTCAATGAGACCACAAAACATGGCATGACTTAATAGCCGACAGCGTAGCTCCTGGCTTGACTGCATGATTGCGCAGGCTGGTCTGGAGCTACGCTTACTTCATATAGCATAAGACCCATTTTTGCATGACATGGGTCAATTAATATGTATCTCTCTTTACTGTTCGCTGAGTTGTGTTTCAACTGAATTACAAACTTGTATACCGGTAATTATGATCCTCTTAATAACATACATAACCTTTAAAATGTTAGCAAACATACGTTAAATACTGAATTACCTGAATGTTAATTGTGTACAAAGCATCCAAAACATGGAGACCATGGAAAAGATTGGAAGTTCAACCCACACAATAACACTACAAATTCAATGGATATGCAAAGCGCTCTGGGATAACAGAGCTTAATGCTTGTTCGTAAAGTGTCGTCCCATTATATCCTGTGCTCAGGGAAAACACTTTTAGCTTGTATGGTATCTTTAATAAATTTGTTTGAAGGGAGTCTCTTTTGAGGGAGAATTCATTTTAGGCAGAAAGTGTTGTCCCTGAATAGCATATACAAACTGCACAGGCCAATCTGGAACGGCATTTTACGGACATGCATTTAACCCCGTTTTCCCAGAGAGGGCTCATACATTGAAACATCCTAACAAAGTAAGCATTGCCTGAAAATATTCACTTCCAAGGGTTTCTGTGTGCATTTTGACCCCTGGTTCACAGAGTACCTACTTTGGTGAGGTTATCATCTTGGGTGAGTTGGAACCCTCTGGTGGTCGCTTAGCAACAATTGCAAGGTGAGCTGCACCGTCGGCAGCAGTCACCATGGCAAAAAAACTCCCAACGCGGAGAGGGAGTGAGGAGGATGTAAATACACAGGTTAGTGAGTTATTTGTGTCGTTTTCTGAGAAAACTGGGCAAAATGCATGTGCGTAAAGTGTCGTCCCAGATTAGCCTGTGCAGTCTGCACGGGCTAATCCGGGACGACACTTTCCGCCTAAACTGGATTTTTGCTAAGAAGAGAAATCATTTAAACGAACAATTCCATAAAAGCGTAAATTGTCGTCTTTGATTAGCCTGTGCGGACTGCACAGGCTAATCTGGGATGACAATTTACGCACAAGCATTATGATCAGTTTTCTCAGAACACGACACATTTGTTGTTGGTAGATTGAAATATTTTGTTGACGTATGAAAAACTATAACAATTGATCAATTCATTTTAGACATTGTTGAGCCTTGTCATTTAAATTGAAAAGGTTCACCACCTTGTCAAAATCAGTTTGCACATCAAAATTTTAATGTACAAGAATCACTAATAATTGACAGAGAAATTAAAAGTTCTTATACAAGTAAATTGGCATAAACAACAGTTTCTCCCCAATTTTCTTGAGACAAAAGAAAAATCAGGAGTATAAAAAAAAGCACAAAGGCATGCAGTAAAGACAAAAAAGACACACACAAATGCATAAAGACATGCAGTAGCACAAGTACATGCAAAGACACACGAAGACGCACAAAGACATGTAATAACACACAAAGACATGCATTAACACACAAAGACATGCAATGACACACAAAGATTTACAAAAACATACAAAGATCCACAAAGACGTGCAAAGAATACATTACCTTTAAATTCTTTAGAATTCCAGCACAGAATCTACACAAATAAAATAAATAAGTGACCTGCACAAATTGCAACTTCCAGCTTTCCTAGATTTTTATTATGCCCCCTTCTTCGAAGAAGAGGGGGTATATTGTTTTTGGCCTGTCTGTCTTTCTGTCCCAAAACTTTAACCTTGGTTAAATTTTGATAACTTTTGCAATATTGAAGATAGCAACTTCATATTTGGCATGCATGTGTATCTTATGGAGCTGCACATTTTGAGTGGTGAAAAGTCAAGGTCATCCTTCAAGGTCAAAGGTCAGATATCATTGTATGTTTCTGTCCCAAAACTTTAACCTTGGTTAAAGTTTGGTCATACTGAAATAAATATATTGCATTTAGCTCATTCCTTGATTTACACATAATCTACCAGTCAATTTACATATTTGCCATCTTAACTAGCCGCTCTCTGAGAAAACGGGACTTGATACATGTGTGTAAAGTGTCGTCAGTCTGCACAGGCTAATCAGGGACAACACTTTCTGCCTACACACAATTTTTGTTTAAAAGAGACTTCCTTTGAACAAAAAATTGCAAAAAAAGCAGAAAGTGTCTTCCCTGAGTAGCCTGTGGGGACTGCACAGGCTAATCTGGGACAGCACTTTTTGCAATGCATTAAGCCCTGTTTTCTCAGAGCGAGGCTCAAATCTGTTGTACTTTATGCAGATGTCTCCTGGTATTGTTTCCATGACGACCAGTGTAGAGAGCTTGTTGCCTAGCGACCAATCCATGGTGATAGACCAGTCAGACACTCTCAATCAGTCCTCCTCATCAGATCAGTTCAACTCAAGAACCTTAAGGTAAATATGGGCCTTGTTCTGGAAAAACTTGGCTTTATGCATGTGCATAAAGTGTTATATCAGATAAGTGAACTTATGGTAAGTAGTTATACCCCCACAAACGAAGTTTATTGGGGAATATAGGAGTGAGCTTTTCTGTCTGTCTGTCGGTCGGTCGGTCCGTATTAAGTGTCCGCTTTCTAATTTCTGTTGTTTTCATCCAATCTTCTCCAAACTGGGTCAGAAATTGTATCTAGATGATGTCTAGGTCAAGTTCGAATATGGGTCATGCCATGTGAAAAACAAGGTCACGGGTCACTTAGTGCGTATTCTGTGTTAATGCCGCGTGTTGGGGTATTCTTCACCTTAGTGACAAAGCTCTAGTTTGTTTTAACATGGCTTTTTTAGCTGATTATACCCCCATTACCATTGGTAATGGGGGCTATATAGGAGTCACTTTGTCGTTCATCTGTCTGTCCCGAAACTTGTCCGGGCCATAACTATGTTGTTCATTGTGAGATTTTAAAATCATTTGGCACATATGTTCACCATCATTGGACGGTGTGTCGCGCAAAAGAATTACGTCATTATCTCCAAGGTCAAGGTCACAATTTGAGGTCAAAGGTCAAAAATGGCCATAATTGAGCTTGTCGGGGCCATAACTCTTTTGTTCATGGAGAGATTTCAAAATCATTTGGCACATTTGTTTGCCATCATTAGACGGTGTGTTGCGCGAAAGAAGTACGTCAATATCTCCAAGGTCAAGGTCACACTTTTAGGTCAAAGGTCAAAAATGGCCATAAATGAGCTTGTCGGGGCCATAACTCTCTTGTTCATTGAGAGATTTCAAAATCATTTGGCACATTTGTTCGCCTCATTGGACAGTGTGTCGCGCAAAAGAATGACACTGATATCTTAAAGGTCAAGGTCACACTTTGAGGTCAAAGGTCAAAAATGGCTATAAATGAGCTTGTCCGGGCCATAACTCTGTGGTTCATTTAGAGATTTCAAAATAATTTGGCACATTTGTTCACCATCATTGGACGGTGTGTCTCGTGAAAGAATGATGTCGATATTTCAAAGGTCAAGGTCTGACTTTGAGGTCAAAAATGGACATAAATGAGCTTGTCTGGGCCATAACACTGTTGTTCATGGAGATATTTCAAAATAATTTGGCACATTTGATTGCCATCATTGGACGGTATGTCCCGCGAAAGAATGACATCAATATCTAAAAGGTCAATGTCATACTTTGAGGTCAAAGGTCAAAAATGGCCTAAATGAGCTTGTCCAGTCCATAACTATGTTGTTCATTGTGAGATTTAAAAATAACACATTTGTTTGCCATCATTGGACGGTGTGTCACGCGAAAGAATTGCGTCGATTTCTCTAAGGTCAAGGTCAAGCTTTGAGTTCAATGAAACTTTATGGGAATCTTCACTTCCAAGAGGAGATGTGTATATTTTTAGCGGGTTCTGGTACAATGTTTTTAGCTCACCTGATTATTGCTCAGGTGAGCTTTTAGGATCGGTCTTTTTCCGTCGTCTGTCCGTCTTCCACATTGGTTTGTAAACACTCTAGAGGCCACATTTCTAGTTCGATCGTCATGAAACTTGGTTAGAAGATTTGTCCCAATGATACCTCAATTGAGTTCCAAACTGGGTCATGCTGGGTCAAAAACTAGGTCACTAGGTCAAAAAAAAAGAAAAACCTTGTTAACACTGTAGAAGTCATATTTCATGCCCAATCTTCGTGTTACTTTGTCAAAATGTTTGTCATAATGATATGTTGGTTGAGTTCAAAAGTGGTTTCGGTCCGTTGAAAAACATGGCCGCTAGTGGGTGGGACAGTTTTCCTTATTTGGCTATAGAGAAACCTTGTAAACACTCTAGAGGCCACATTTCTTGTCCGATCTCCATGAAACTTGGTCAGAACATTTGTCCCAATGATACCTCGATCGAGTTTGAAACAAGGTCATGCTGGGTCTAAAACTAGGTCACAAGGTCAAAAAAAGAAAAACCTTGTAAACACTGTAGAAGTCACATTCATGCTCAATCGTCATGTTACTTTGTCAAAATGTTTGTCTTAATGATATGTTGGTTGAGTTCAAAAGTGGTTCCGGTCCGTTGAAAAACATGGCCGCCAGTGGGCGGGGCAGTTTTCCTTATTTTGCTATAGAAAAACCTTGTAAATACTCTAGAGGCCAGATTTCTTGTCCGATCTTTATGAAACTTGGTCAGAAGATTTGTCCCAATGATACCTCGATCGAGTTCAAAACTGGGTGATGCTGGGTCAAAAACTTGGTCACTAGGTAAAAAAAAAGAAAAACCTTGTAAACACTCGAAGTCACATTTCTAGCCCAATCTTCATGTAACTTTGTCAAAATGTTTGTCTTAATGATATGTTGGTTGAGTTTAAAAGTGGTTCTTTCGTTGAAAAACATGGACCAGGTCAAAGCTTGAAAAACCTTGTATATCTTTAACCAGAAAGCACGCGCCAGCTTTGATATTTGATATGTGACAAAGATTGTTCAAATCATGCAACTGGGCAAGCTCATTTCATAAGTGAGCGATCTAGGGCCATCTTGGCCCTCTTGTTAACAGTTATGGCTTTTTGAAATTTCCCATTAACTGTACATACAGAGCTCTTCTTGTCCGGATATTTCTCACTAACTAATGACTGGAATTCAATTAAACTTTATGGGAATCTTCACTACCAAGAGGAGATGTGCATATTATTAGCGGGTTCTGGTACGAAAGATTTTTCACAGAGTTATTGCCCTTTGACATTTTCCCTTAACTGTACATATAGTGCAACTCTTGTTCAAGTAGTTTTCATCCGATCTTCACCAAACTTGGTCAGAAGTTTTTTCTAAATGATCTTAAGGCCAAGTTCAAACATGGGCCTTTCCGGGTCAAAAACTAGGTCACGTGGTCACTTAGTGCGTTTTAAACATTTAGCATGGTGTCCGCTCTCTAATTGAAGTAGTTTACTTCCAATCTCCACCAAACTTGGTCAGAAGTTTTATATAGATGATCTCTAGGCCAAGTTCGAACATGGGCCATGCTGGGCCCAAAACTAGGTCACGGGGTCACTTACCGGCAGTACGTTTTAATATCATAAATACGTTACCTGCTATCTAATAGCTACTTAATCCATAAGGGTTGTTATTTATCCGGAATTTCTGGAGCGCACCACCAAGATAGTAGGACAGATCTAGGTAACAGGTCAGAACGGTCACATAGTGCAGTGCAACCTCGTCACCAAAAACCGTCTACCCACAAATCACTCTTCTTCCAATAAATATAATATGAACAAGAAATGTGTCCACAGGACACGGATGCCCCAAACTGTAACTTTGTCACTACATAAAAGTATAACTGTGTAAATGTTTTATTGGAGAAATACAGCGCCTACATTTTATTAAACAAGTGTGTGCCAAGGTTTCAGTGATAAAGAAATTGTAATGCAAAATTCCTGAAGGGAACCTCAAAAAAAAGGACATTTTTC
Source organism: Dreissena rostriformis (assembly GCA_007657795.1). Classification (NCBI taxonomy): domain Eukaryota; kingdom Metazoa; phylum Mollusca; class Bivalvia; order Myida; family Dreissenidae; genus Dreissena; species Dreissena rostriformis. The sequence goes on along the minus strand of VMBQ01006356.1, from coordinate 24,200 downwards.
AAATTAAACCTTCATAACTGAGTTCTTTCAAGTTACATTCATGAACATTACATCATATAAAAGATAAATGTATTTCGATCATTTTTGGTTCTTATGACCAGATCATAAGAGAGCGGACACCATGCTAAATCCTTAAAATGCACTAAGTGACCCCATGACCTAGTTTTTGATCCGGCATGACCCATATTCGAACTTGACCTAGATATTGTCTGGATACAACTTCTGACCAAGTTTGGTAAAGATCGAATGAAAAGTATTTGAATTAGAGAGCGGACACGAAGAGTGTGACGGACACACCATGCTAAATCCTTAAAATGCACTAAGTGAACCCGTGACATAGTTTTTGACCTGACATGACCCATATTCGAACTTGACAGACACAACTTCTGACCAAATTTGGTGGAGACCGGATGAAAACTACTTCAATTAGAGAGCGGACACCATGCTCAATCCTTAAAATGCACTAAGTGACCCCATGACCTAGTTTTTGACCCGGCATGACCCATATTCGAACTTGACCTAGATATTGTCTGGATACAACTTCTGACCAAGTTTGGTAAAGATCGAATAAAAACTATTTGAATTAGAGAGCGGACACGAAAAGTGTGACAGACCGACAGCCTGAC
>VMBQ01006356.1:0-13619 GCA_007657795.1 Dreissena rostriformis | reverse complement strand
TGTAACCCAGAGTTCAGGGGGAAGATTATAACTATATATTTTTTTAAATGTTTAATAAGTTCACCATAAATAGCATACGTTAATTATACACCGATAATAAAGTACATCTTGAATGAAGAGATTCCGCAATCTGAAAATAATGATAATGCATTATTTAATAGAATGAATAATACACGATAAAACATGAATGCTAGTTCAATCTAGTGGCCATATCTACATTAACATAGCAGATATGGAAAAATACAATTTCACATAAAATGCATCTTCTATAAATATGAACATTACAGAACATGCAGCATACAATTACACTACACAGAAATACATAAAACAGATACAATTTACAATGAACATCATTACATAATCACGTACACAACTCATACAGCTCACTTACCAAAATGTGGTTCTGAATACTATCTCTTCACTCACACAATCCGATCATGCCTCGTTCGTCCATTGGTGAAACTGTAAGTGGATTACGTGATACAGTGCAAACAAAGAATAGTGATAAAATGTTAAAGTAGAAACTATACCGACGTTCGAACACTACAACTTTAGGTCGAAAAATAAAAGAATTACCCGTATAAGAAATACGCGCAAACTGTGACAAATGAACCGAGCAAGTAGACAAATACTTGAACATACCTGTATAACAAAGAAGATAAAACTAACGAATTCTGAACGTGAAGTAAATGCCCGAAGACTACGTCTTCCCGCTCTGAACTCCGTGGTCAATGTGATTTGAACATCACTACACTCCTCGAGGATAACTCCTCGAGGATACCTACACAAGTTATTAACCAATCAATTTAAACTAACAACAATTTTAAACTAACAATAGAAATGATCGCTCGAGCGTAGAAACCGGTCTCGTATCATTTAAATGTGGAGTGGACTCGACCGACATAATTATTCTAAAGTATGGTAAAATACGATATGGTCACATACTCCCCCCTGACGTAAAATGACGTCCCGTCAATTGACTACATTACAAAGCTGACAACTTAACTAAGCTGGCAACTACATTATTTGAACTTATTTCATATATACGTATACTATTGTTAGAATTAAACTATACAAACAACTTCTTAAATAATACAAATACAAATCGACAACAGCAATACAACTAGAACTCATATTTCTGAAATATACAAAAACAGATTTTTCTAAATGTTTAAACGAAATGAAATAAACTAAACGTTTCGGTATCCCTGTGTCCGTTTTAAAAGCATCAGTACCATACAATAGCATTTCCAAACTAAAAGTAGATTTCCGAAAGTTATATTCAGTGCATAGCCCATTCTCGTAATGATGTTATATAAATTAAAACCACAAACCATTTTAAACCAGACCATCTGTATTACCACATGTGTATTCGTCATTTTATAAAAACAATTTTAAAGAAGTCGAAAGTAATGTAATAACGCCGAAAAATACTGTAACTGAAAACGACACTCCAAAAAAAATGTTTGTATTTTGCACTTGAAATACAATGTGCATATCGTTTGACTGCAGAAAATGAAAAAACAAGTTAACTAGCAAAAAAGTAATAAATATATAATTTGGTTAAACTATTGCTTTTCAACATGCTACTGCAGTGCTTTTCTTTGCTCATCAATCACTTAAAATATTTCAAGATGGTGGCATATGCACTGTTTCGTTGCCAAGTTGTAAGATTTTCGAAAGAAGCGAAGATTTTCGGTTAGTTTCCGTTCATGTCCGTGCCATCCGCTTACCAATCAGAAATAAATTACTGTCGAATTTGGTAGTGCCCGGATTTACCGCAAGTACCCGAATTTCGCAGTTTGTCATCGATATTCTTCGTACAGATAGTCGGATACATTATTTTTATTGTATTGATATTGACTTTCGTTTTAACGTTTACTGTTTTTGTAAATGTTTTTGAGCAAAACACGAAACACAACCGTTTAAACGTTTAAATGTGATACCCTTACAGCCGGCCGAGTTGATGTTGGTATATTTTCCCATTTTTGTTATTTGTCGCAAAAAAAGTGCTTATGAGTCAAAATGTGATGGAATTTATGTCAGATTTGCAAAAAATTTGGTCAAAATCGGTCAAGAAATGCCCAAATTCAGTACAAAGATAGGGCTTTTCAATTTCTGTCCATGGACAGAAATGATCTAAATTTAAACAACCGTGGGTCACATGTAAAACCACGTGACCATTGCATCATTGTTAACAAAAACATTTGCCATGGAGAAACCGTGTTATTTAGTAGTTCTTCTTTGTTTTGAAAAGCGCGGAAGTGGAAATCACGTCAAATTGGCGCTCACATGACCCAAAGCGTGCATACGACACAGGTTAAAAATAGTCTTGAGGATTCCATTATGTACATGATTAGGTTTCGTATTTTTGATGCTTTTGGCATTTTTTGGCACAATTTTTGCGAAAATCAGTATGAAAATGTTAAGCTTTAGAATGTATCTGACGAATACCGATCAATTCTGGTCAGTTGAGAAAACCAAATTGTTGTGAGAAATATCAACTCGGCTGGCTTTAAGGCCTGCTACTTTTAAGCACGGAAAATATACTCAAAAGTAACCTAGAGTATAGCCGAGTGCCTTTAAGAGTATTAACCATACCCGGGGTACATTGTATTACACTTAAGAGTAAACAGAGTACTATTAAGTAGTACCTGAGCCGACAACGACCAATTGAGCAACCATGGTTGGTCATTATCAGCTCAGGTACTACTTAAGTATACTGCAAATTACCCAGGGTACGAAAAATATGCAAAAAAGTGCGTCGGAGTACAACAGTAATACGTGTATTTTCAGCACCCAGGGTACATTATAGTATACTTGTAAGGGTACCTTAAGTACTTTTAAGTAGTACCTGAGCCGAAAACTACCAATTGTAAATTGCATCATCAATTAATATAAAGTCTCTAATTATCTATTTATTAATAAAAAAAAACATCAGTTTTAATACCAGAATTTATGTAACAGTCATGTGATTCCAGAATGATAGATTTGAATAATCATTTCATGATGTACATAACATTATAGATTGTGATATATTTGTACATTCCTGGTGCAGTGGCTGATTACCGGTATGCCAACTATGATGCATAGAGTTCCCTGGTGTCATGTATTTACATTACTGGTGTTGTATAGATGAAAAACTTGTAAACATTGAAATTGACGGTGGATATGAAAAATAGTGTTTTTAATTGAATTTATCTGTATTGATCAAAGGATCACAAAAATAAAATAAAATTCTAATTTGGATTGGTAGGCTGATTAAGGACAGTAGTGGAATTAGGCACTGCACTAGTTTAGATCAAAGGAGTTTGAAACATTTCATGCACTGGCAATTTTGACTACTGCAGACTGCCGTTTCGAATGTTGGTGCGCAAGTATGGTTGTGACCTGGCCTTCACTCCTATGATCATTGCCAACTCTTTTGTGGCATCATTGAAAGCACGGGACAGTGAGTTTACCACATGCAGAGGTAACCAATTGCATTCATAGTAGTCACACTTTCACAGAGGTAACCAATTGCATTCATAGTACAATGTAGTCACACTTTCACAGAGGTAACCAATTGCATTCATAGTAGTCACACTTTCACAGAGGTAACCAATTGCATTTATAGTAGTCACACTTTCACAGAGGTAACCAATTGCATTCATAGTAGTCACACTTTCACAGAGGTAACAGATTGCATTCATAGTAGTCACACTTTCACAGAGGTAACCAATTGCATTCATAGTAGTCACACTTTCACAGAAATGCTAGAATCTGCATATGTTTGTCAGCTTGTCTCTGCTCTCAACTTGTTCATAAAGAGTTAAGCCTAATTTGCTTAAGAAAAATGTGGTTGTAGTACATTATTGGTATTAACTATGTTATGTTCAAGTAACCCCTAGTGATTCCAGCTTTAAGTAACCCCTAGTGATTCCCATTGCTGTGCCGGCCGCGGCTTACGTAACCGGAGAGGTCTGGGTTGAAGAGGTGAAAGCGAAGCTGGCTAAATTTTACTATCTCTACACTTTTAACTATCACATCTCTTCTATCTATCCTATCATTTCATATCTCTCTCTTGACCTAGCACCACCCGTCGCGTAATAATCAAGTGTGATTGGGCCGACATATGATGTAGATGTAGATGTTGACCTTGCACCATAGTTTAGAGGTTGTGAGTTGAATCCATGTTTTTGGAGCATGATAATGACCTTTTTAAACTATATACAAAAATCAGCCTTGAAGAAGTCTCAATAATTCTATGGAATAGCAAACAATTAAGTAAAATATTTGAAACTCGCTCTGTGAAAAGTGGGTTTTATGCGTGTGCCTAAAATGCATTCCGCACAGGCTAATCAGGGACAACACTTTCCACTGGTATGATATTTTTGGTTTAAAGAAAGTCTCTTCTGAGCAAAAATCCTGTTTTGTCGGAAAGTGTCCTCCCTGATTAGCCTGTGCGGACTGCACAGGCTACTCTGGGATGACACTTTACGCACATGCATTTAACCCCCTTTTCACAGAGCGAGGCTCACATGTTTTGTATGTTATTTCTAAATATATTTCAGAGGATCGTCCGTTGATAGTCCAGTTTGCTGCTCACAATGATGTTGACTTCGGGAATGCTGCAGAAATTGTATCACCGTATGCACTTTGAATAGAGTTACCAATACAAATCAGTCATGTTCCTGGCCTTGTTTATGCTGTATCGGTTGTAGCATGATAAGCACGGTTTTACAATTTAGAAGTAGTGCCTGATAATAAACGATAGAAGAGTTTGATTCAATTTCAAATATAGAGGATACTATGTGAGTTTTGGATAAAGATGAAGTTTATCATGCGAGGCTTAGAGTCTTGGTAGCGCGAGGCTTGCTGCCATGGTTTGTGCCGAGCATGATAAACTTCATCTTTTTCCAAAACTCACTCCCTTTTTCCATTTATAATGATCAAATATCAAATTTTTCGACGATTTTGTTCTTCCGTAGTTTACAAACACAGATTCTTTAATTTTTGGAAAAACCCACAAATGATCTAAAAATAGTGATAGGGTAAAGCTCAAGTTTATACGATCGTTGTTATCCTATGGATTTTCATCTTGTAATAGGATAAAAATTTCTGCTGTACAGTAGAAAACTTTTTCACATGGGTTTTATTTGTCAACGTTTTATCCGTTTTGAAAAAAATGTAATAAGATTATATATATTCGCTTTCATATACATTCAATCTCAGGTTACTGTTGGGGAGCTTTACTAGTTTTATGTTTTTAGTACATTTTAGGTATGCAGATGGTGTTGGGGAGCTTTACTAGTTCTATGTTTTTAGTACATTTTAGGTATGCAGATGGTGTTGATCTCAACTGTGGCTGTCCACAAAGGTAGGTTTATATCTGGAATACTGGCAACTGGTTGACATTTTAATACCAAATTGTAACTAATTACAAATGTATATCTTAAACCTTACGAATTAGCATACAAAAATTGCCCGTTTCTAATGAATATTCATTGGAGGTAACTGACTGAGGTCTTGGATTGGTCTTCATAAGGATCATGAAGTACTGGTTCTATCCAGCAAATATACTATGACAAGTTACTGCACCTTATTTTAATCAAACTGTCACGTTTTCTATGGGTGATCTTAGCATACCCAGATTATAAAATAATTTCAGGAAAAAGTACAGGGGGTAAACATGTGATTCATTTGTGTGACATCTCTAAGGATATGAAATCATGTTTCGTTCTCATCTTCTTCCTTTGTCTCCTTTATGTATATACTGTTACGACTTATGGGGTATGTCATATTGATGTGATTTAAATGTTATCTTTACTTGAAAATTAATGTATGAGAGCTTTGCATACCTAATAAAATTGATATAAGTGTACAAATGTTCTTGTGCATGTGTTGTTTATTTAACAAAATGCATTCTTGTATAATTGCAGATGGGCAATGGCCGATGGTTATGGTGCATGTCTGATCAAGAAGCCAGCCCTGGTACGGGACATGGTGCTGCAGGCTCGCAACAGAGTGGACCGCTCAGATTTTACCGTGTCCATAAAGATCCGGATCCATGATGACATCAGGTAAGACAGAAATAATGAATTTGGCGAAACTAGTGTGTGTAGAAATACAATATTGTTTATAAGTGATACATGTATTGATTGTTCCTGTGTGTGTGTTTGAGTGTAAGTATGTTACACATTTTGTTTAAGTAAATGTCTTTATATATGTTCTTAAAAAAAATTGCCAATCAGAAAAGTAAAATTTCATACATCAATTAAAATATGTAATGTTTTGGTAATACTTTCTGATTTGTGTGAAGTAACCAAAACTTGATATGTACATTCATCATAATAACATAGTAATATATTGACATGGGTTAGGAAATGTAAAGAAATGTAAACGTTGTTTACTTGTCCACGTTCATTGGCAATTTCTACGTGCCAACTAGCAACAGGCAATTATACATGTCTGAAAGGAAAAAAATGTATGTTGTTTTTCCAATCCTTTATGATGTATATTTTCGTTAACTAATAAATTAAATACAAATGAGCCTTGATCTGTGAAAACAGGGTTTAATGCATATGCCTAAAGTGTCGTCCCAGATTAACCTGTGCATTCTGCACAGGCGCATATAGTTTTTTCAAAATATGCAATCGTCCCAGGGAGACAGTTGAGTATTGCCGTACCATGGAGGCAGCAGGAGTTTCTTGGATTGCAGTGCATGGACGGACAAAAGAGCAGAGAAATCAGCCCGTGAACCTGGAAGCTGTTAAACTCATACGAGAGAATCTCAGTGTACCTGTGGTTGCCAATGGAGACATCAAATCAATGGAGGATGTTAATAATGTCTCTACATTCACAGGTGTTCAAGGTATAAAAAGGGCAGTTTTACACACTAAAATGATGTAGTTCTGTATCAGATTTATACTCGTAATTGTTCGTAAACTTCACAGCGTATACACTGATTATAACACACATATTTGATAAAATTGGTCAGTACTGTTTCGCACTTTGCACTTGAAGTAGTGGAGAGCTATAGCTAATGTCCTCATTTTCAGTACAACACGCTTTTGGTGTGTAAGATATAGAACATCAACTTTCTCTGACTGCCCTGCCAATATGTGTGCAATAAACACTGATTGACCTGTCTTGCAAGTCACTTTTGTTTGACTATTGTTGAAGGTCGATGTTGTATTTCATCATAAGATATTTATCTGACAAACATACCACATTTAATGCTTTAATATGAGCCATATACGGTCATGCAAAAACGGGTCTTATGTCTTATGCGGCCAGTGAATCTCAAGACCAGTCTGCACAATCATGCAGTCTGTTCAGGAGCTACAAGGTCCACTAATGAGACCAAAAAACCTTGCTTGACTATAGTCTAAAGAAAAGCTCCTGACCAGACAGCACAATTACACAGAATTGTCTTGATATACGCTGGCCCCATATGGCATAAGAAACAATTGCGCAGACTTGTTTATATACACTGGCCGCAATAAGAAACAATTACGCAGACTTGTCTTGATATACGCTGGCCGCACATGGCATAACAAACAATTACGCAGACTTGTCTTGATATACGCTGGCCGCACATGGCATAAGAAACAATAACGCAGACTTGTCTTGATATACGCTGGCCGCACATGGCATAAGAAGCAATTACGCAGACTTGTCTTAATATACGCTGGCCCCACATGGCATAAGAAACAATTACGCAGACTTGTCTTGATATACGCTGGCCCCACATGGCATAAGAAACTATTACGCAGACTTGCCTTGATATACGCTGGCCGCACATGGCATAAGAAACAATTACGCAGACTTGTCTTGATATACGCTGGCCCCATATGGCATAAGAAACAATTACGCAGACTTGTCTTGATATACGTTGGCCCCACATGGCATAAGAAACAATTACGCAGACTTGTCTTGATATACGCTGGCCGCATATGGCATAAGACCAATTTTCACATGGCTCATATCATGTTCTTATATATTCGTAAAACTTTTCAATACCAGTAATTGTATTTGAGCCTCCCTCTGTAAAAACAAGGTTTAATTCATTTGCGTAAAGTGTTGTCCAAGATAAGCCTGTGCAGTCTGCACCGGCTTATCAGGGACAACACTTTCCGCTCGTATTTTTCGTTTAAAGGAAGTTTCTTCTTAGCGAAAATCCAGTTTAGGGGAAAAGTGTTGTCCCTGATTAGCCTGTGCAGACTACACAGGCTAATCTGGGACAACACTTTACGCACATGCAGTAAATCCTGTTTTCTCAGAGCGAGTCTCATTTGTACGTTGCCTACATACTGTGCAGGTGTGATGAGTGCTAGAGGCATGCTACAGAACCCAGCCATGTACACAGGCCTGGACGATACTCCATTACAATGCATGGAGGACTGGGTAAGACAATCAGGCTTTATTTTATTGGAAACAACAGAATTAATTTAGAATTCATTCTAATTTACTTACCAGTCATTTACTGTAGAGCATGAAATAATACCAATAGTTATATATTTTAATACATTATAAGTATATAACATTTGTATTATATAATTTATTTTATATTTTCAATAATATTTAATGATGATTATGTCCATGAGCTGTAGAAAGAACATGTTTCACATGTATTTATAACTGTATTAGCATTGAGGCGTTTTGTCAGTGCGGAGAATTGCATATATTGACACATTACAAACTTGTGCATTTAGATTCATTTGTCTGGGATACATTTCTATTCAGTTGCTATAATTCTAATTTCAACTTGTTCCGTATGAGTGGTTGGTCATCTGATGTTTGCTTTAATAGTAAATGTTAACCTATTAAATATATCCTTTCTTTAATAAGAATGGATAAAGCAGAATACCAGGAGCACCCCCACCCCCTTTCCATTTTTATGCCCCCCCCCCTTATAAAATATGATTTCCCCCTTTTCATTGATCAACCCTTTTAAAATATGCCTCAGTATTTTTTGTTCTTTTTTGTTTGTCAATTTTCTGGTAAATACAGACAGACTGAACATGTTTTTATTGGCTATTGATTGTTGTATTGAGTAACATACATAATAACTTGATATTAAATTAAATTCTATAATGGTTTCTATACCTCATGGAATTAATCTGATCGTATGATTGAATATAAGTACTTAAAACATAATTAAGTCACACACAAATATATAAAGTTTTCCCATTCAGTTTGTAACAATTAACTTAATTTTATTTTAGGTATCTATGGCAATTCAGTATGGGACCCCATTTTCAATACTCCACCATCACCTGATGTACATGTGCGAGCGAATCATGTCAAAGGCAGAACGGCGTATCTTCAACAGCCTGCCAAGCACTGCTGCAGTACTGGACTATTTGCGAGAAAACTACACCGGGCAGCTGGACTATGGTTGATGTGGGTGTGTCTGTGTGCCAGAAACCGGTTTTCTGACCAAGTACTAATCAGTTTGACAAGTCAATTAAACATCAGTATGATGTGAGCGATGTTTGAGGAGATACCTGTGACACACAATAATTTCATATTACTACTCTGCAACAGTTTCTATTCATGGAAACATAATTGCATTGTTCGCATCACAGTTTCCATATAAGTTGTTTAAGAATAAGGAAACGGGTAGAAGCGTACAAGACAACAATAAAATATGAAGAGATGTTATGTTAAGAAATGAATAATAAATTGCAAAAGTTAAAAAAAATCCTTGATTTCTCTGAACCACACATCCTGTTCAATTTGTAAAAACTTTATCTTAAGTAGAAGTCCCTATTTGATAGATAGGACATACAGATGTCCCGATTGGATAGATAGGACATACAGATGTCCCTATTTGATAGATAGGACAAACAGATGTCCCTATTTGATAGATAGGACATACAGATGTCCCTATTGGATAGATAGGACATACAGATGTCCCTATTTGATAGATAGGACATACTATCGATAAGTAACATACTGTTGACTATGCGTGTTTACACTCATGTACACTCTATAGGATGGAGTGTGAAACTCACTGCGGTAATCTATGCAAGGGACTTATTAGGTCGTAAAGCACTTAAGTATTTTTAGCTCACCTGAGCACAATATGCTGATGGTGAGCTTTTGTGATCACCTTTTGTTTGTTGTGCCACTTTTTTCTCCGAACCTTCATGAAACTTGGTTAGAACATTGGTACCAACAATATCTTGGCCAAGAACAAAACTGGGTCACTTGAGGAAATTTAAAGAATATTGGTTCTGATGATACTTAAGCTGAGATCGAAAATGGTTATGGTCTGTTTAAAAACATGGCTGCAACGGGGCAGGCACCTTTCCTTGTATTTGTATGGCTACATGGACACCTTGAGAACTCTATAAGAAGTCCCATTTTTTGTCCAATAATCATGAAACTTGTTCAAAAAAAATTCTTCTCATGATAGTTTGGCCCAGTTAATAAAAGGTTCGGGTCCTTTGAAAAAACATAGCTGCCTAAGGGCAGGGCAGTTTTCCTTGCAGTTAAAACCTTGTAAACACTCTGGAATTCTTCATGAAACTCGCTAAGATTTTTTTTTTTTTTTAATGATATCCAGAGCTCCAGATAAGAGGCGTATCTGCGTATTTAGGCATTGAAAAAAAAACGCATTAAAAATCGGCCCAGTACGTAACAAAACGCAATACAAATCTTGGTACATATTTTAAATCGATTAAAGTGCGTTACCGGTTTAACCAATAGTCCAGTTGAGTTTTAATTGTAAGTTAACCTTTGAATCAAAAGTAAGTCAATCAAAATAAGCTTGTAATAAAAATGGCGGACCATCATGTTTGTTGATCAAAAAAGGGACGTTTTAAGCGTCCAGCGGCTCCTGCGGGAATATTTTAAAGAAAGTCTGTTCATATAATCATTTTAAATTCATTATGTTGGCATTTAAAAATATAAATAACAAATAATAATATTTCTAGATTAAACACGCCATGTACAGTAGATTGGTGCATAGCGGATTTTAGTGCGTAACGGATCAGTTTAAAGTTTTTTTCAAAACACTTCTATTTATGTTAAGATTTATAGTTTTCTATGAATTGAATACAAAAAGCCTATTATTGTTCAGTCGATTCATGTTGTTGTTGACGTGTGTCAATGTTTACAACTTTTGTCTTTTTTCGAAAGCAAAACAAGGTCATGTTATGTACGCACCGTTTTTGTGATGAAAGGAAAAGAGAAGACGTATGGTTTCTTGAGTTTTGCAGATTTTGTTTGGTAAACATAATGTTCATTGATGTAATATTTTATTAAAATGTGTCCTTCACAAAAGTAAGAATGCTAAGAAACCAAATTGATGCGTACCATATAAAATACACATGAAAGCTGCAACTCGTGATTTAGTGAATAACGGATATGTGGTGACCCATATTCAGGAATGAGGGGATTGTCCCAAACTACATATAAACTCAATTGAAGATGTCCAATACACAGGTGGTTAGCGTGACGCTGTAATATTTATTAGGTAAAACATCATTTTGAATGAAAAATAATCAAATTTTAATGAAAAATCGATTTCTCTGAGAACATATTTTTCACTATCAAATAAATATAACAATGTAACTAACTCAAAATAAACCGAATGTAGGGTGCATCGCTTTGAACAGCCATTTCTTCATCAATTGTGCAGCGATTTCCATGAACTCGGTCTTATTGAAAGCAGAAATGAATTTTCTTTCTGGAAATGTACATATCTTGCAATATTTTTCACAAATGCTGGGTCAAATTTTAAGAAATAATACGATACACATGTAATCTGATATAGACCAAAGCGATCCGGTAATGGCTGAATCAGTTTACCATGAAATTCGCGCTGTAAACAAATAATTTTTGTCGGAAATTTAAAAACGCTGGCATGTTTCAATTAAAAAGTCATTTGTCTTTCGAGGTTTAATGGTTTTATTACTGAATGCATGGTGTTAACGTTGAAATGAGACTCGAAGTTATTAGCTATCCGTTATACACTAATCGACTGTACTTTGTCAGTTTTCTATGGAAATGGAAAATACCCCTAAATATTCCTAAATTCCCTTTATGGCTGAAACAAAGGAGTAAAATACGCTTTAACAATAATATCAGAGGGTAAAATAACCTTTAGACTAAATCCTTATCTGGACCTTAGTTCGAAAATGGTTCCTGCCCTTTGAAAAACATGGTCATCTGGGGACGGGACAGTTTTCTTTGATTGGTTATATTAAAACATTGTGAACACTCAAGAAGTCACAATATTTACCTCCTAATTAAACATGCTTAGAACATTTGTTCTGATGATGTGTTGGCCTATTCAAAAATGGATCTGGTCCGTTGAAAAACATGGCCATCAGGGGGCCGGGCTGTTTTCCTTATATTGCTTTATTGAAAACATGTGAACACTCTAGAAGTCACTATTTTTTTCAAACTTAATGTAACTTGGTCAGAACAAAAATCTGTGGCTTAAATATCCCAGGGGTCTCTTTTGTGATAAATGCAAATGCTATGAGAAAAACTGAGGCATGCAGTATGCTTTCTATCAGTTTCAGGAATTTAGTATCCAATCGATCGCCAATAATTTGTTAATGTTTAAGACCATTTCTAAGCATCATTGCTCATATTCAATCATAACGCGCATCTCTTGGTCGCTCAGCAAATTGTATTCTGTGTTCCATCAGTCTCTTAGGGGGTGCCAAAATGACAGAAAAATTACGCTTATATGTTAACAAATAAATGTTGTTTAGGGCATGAGAAAGTCCATTTGATTTTATTGTCAAGTGTTGGTATGGAATTAAATGTCAAAAATGTGAGGAAGTTTTGATTGGTGACACTTTTTTCAATGCTACCAATGCTGGTCCAGTGTTACCTCTATTCTAACTTTTNATATGTTGTCCTCATGGGTCTTTTGACCTTTTGGAACTTGTGAAATAAACCATCATGTCAATGAAAACAGTTTAAAAATAAAGAAATGGCTATGTTTAAGAGAAAAAAAAATGTGTCTTTGTTGCCAATTTGCAAATTGCTTATTTGTCTTGGCTTAGACCTTGGCTTAGACATTTTATTATAATGTTAAGCGCTTGACTTTAAATACGAGGATCGCGAGTTCGATCCCAAGCCCTGTCACATGACTTGCGTGGTGCTATGCAATCGTTTCTACGGAAAAATCACCAGCAACCTCTAAGTCAGGTAGGGCAGTTGTCAGTTACTGGCATACATGTGTGTACTTTATTCTTGTAAAGCACCTATCCAAGTAAAAGTGTGAGTTGGTAACCTGACCGCTGTGATATGACTAATATACTGTTTAAACGTTGTTTATCGTGATATACGTTATATCCTTCTATATCATGATACATTGTAACTTCTTTGGGATTTTGGGTTATATTGTGGTTAAACGTAAGACATCTAGCAGTTTATATTTAGTTAAATATTGTTCTTAAACATATAGATAGGTAAAAATTACGATATTCAATTCAGATTCTCCATGTACATGTTCGCTAAAGATGTTCGATTAATTCTGAAAATATAACAAGGATTAAACTTAACAGTTATATTACAGAATAGTACAGTAATATAACTCCTTCTTTAAGAATATATTACAATCGTTATAATTGCAATATTTAAGGCTGATACTAGTGGGCAATATATAT
>VMBQ01006355.1:42844-54309 GCA_007657795.1 Dreissena rostriformis | reverse complement strand
ATATCCATTGAGACCACAATAAGCAGACAAAACAACAGTTTTGACAGAAAAAAACTGTATGCACAAAGATGACCATGGAACTTGGCATGTCTATGTATGTAAAATGAGGCCAGGTCATATTGACTTTTCCACAAGCTCATAAAACTATCAGTAGTATGTAACCTAGATCAAAATGGCCGACTTCTCAAGATGACAACTTCAATTTTCAGCAGTATGCAAGGAATCTACAAGTTTGTTTATTGAGACAGCTGTGATATATCTCCAGAAGGTTTTATTCCCAGGAGGTTGCAGCTTTCAGACAAAAAAGAACATAATGAGCCCTGTTCTGAGAAAACTGGGCTTTAAGCATGTGCGTTAAGTACCGGCCCAGATAAGCCTGTGCAGTATGCACAGACAAATCAGGGCCAACATTTTCCGCTTTTACAGAATTTTTTGTCTAAAGGAAGTCTCTTCTAAACAAAAATTCAGTTTTATGCGAAAAGTGTAGTCCCTGAGATGAGCATGTGCGGACTGCACAGGCTAACCTGGAACGACACTTTATGCATTTGAATTACATCCAGTTTTCCCAGAACAAGGCTCTAACCCTTTGCATGCTGAGAAATTTGTCGTCTGCTTAAATGTTGTCTGCAAAATTTCTAAAATAAGCATTTTCTTTGATTTGTTTTCAAAGAATACTATCAGAATAGCAAACAGTTTGGATCCTGATGAGATGCCATGTTCTGTGGCGTCTCATCTGGATCCAAACTGTTTGCAAAGGCCTTCAAAATCCGGTTCCAGCGCTCAAAGCTCTAATGATGGCACATATCCTTCCCTAGCCCTCAGTCTCTAGACATCTAAAGTGCATTATGTCAGCACAAAGGGGTAGTTGTATGCAAGGGGCACAGCTAATTATCTATGAACTAAAGAGAACCCGGAACCAGAGAAGCTTATATCAGCTTCAACTACTTTTTAGTCGGTTACTTAAAGCCGGCCGAGTTGATATTTCTCACAACAATTTGGTTTTCTCAACTGACCCGCATTGATCTGTATTCGTCACATACATTCTAAAGCTTAAAACTCTTCCATACCGATTTTTGGAAAAATTGTGCCACAAAATGCCAAAAGCATCAAAAATACGCAACCTTATTATGTACGTAACGGAATCCTCAAGACTATTATTAAGCTGTGACGTATGCACGCTTTGGGTCACTTGAGCGCCAATTTCACGTGATTTCCACTTCCGCGCTTTTCAAAACAAAGAAGAACTACAAAATAACACGGTTTCCCCATGGCAAATGCCGTTATAAACAATGATGCAATGGTCGAGTGGTTTTAAATCTGAACTGCGCGTGTTAAAATTTAGATCATTTCTGTCCATGTACAGAAATTGAAAAGCCCTATCTTTGTACTGAATTTGGGCATTTCTTGGCGATTTTGACCAATTTTTTTGCACTTCACACATAAATACCTTCACATTTTGACCCATAATCATTTTTTTTGCGAAACATAACAAAAATGGGAAAATATACCAACATTAACTCCGTCAGCTTTAACTGATTCTTGGTAATAGAGGACTACAATACGTCTTTCAACCTTGCTTTAGTATTTCAGCCTCGTTCTGGAAAAACTGGGCTTGAATGCATTTGTGTCAAGTGTCGTGCCAGATTAGCCTGTGCAGTCCGCAAAGGCTAATCAGTGACGACACTTTCAACCTATATTATACTTTCGTTTTGAAGAGACTTCCTGTAATCGAATAAATCCGCAAAAGTGGAAAGTGCAGTCCCTATTAGCCTGTGCAGACTGCACAGGCTAATCTGGGATGACACTTTTCGCACAGTTTTCCCAGAATGCGGTTCATTTTAAGTATAAAGAGCAGGTTGTCATAACCCTTTGCATGCTGGGAAATTTGTCGTCTGCTTAAATGTCGTCTGCTGAATTTCTAAAATTAGCATTTTCTTCGATTTTTTTTCAAAGAATACTATCAGAATAGCAAACAGTTTGGATCCTGATGAGACGCCACGTTTTGTGGCGTCTCATCTGGATCCAAACTGTTTGCAAAGGCCTTCAAAATCCGGGTTCCAGCGCTCAAAGGGTTAAAGAGCAGGTTGTCTTAAAATGCAAAAGTCAGGTTAATCAGTTGACATGGATGCATGATTGTTATAGTGAGGTCACTATTTTATGTCTCAGCCCAACTGTTTGTGTCACCCAGAAAAGTGTATAGTTGAAGTTATATTATTTGAACCCTTTATATTTTATTTCTTTACAATCGTGAGAAGCATTTAAAATGAGCATTACATGATATATTTATACTTGCGGAACAAAGTGGAGGGAAAATTACTATGTGTTTAGGTGTGACTTTAAGTGGCAGAAATTATTATAAAACTTTTGCAAAGACATAAAAGGAAGATTAGTTATAATTTCAACAAAATTTCTTGTATCCTACTTCAACTGATTTCGAGCTCTTGCTCTCAATGTAATGTATTGCTCTTTGAATAAACAATATCTAACATAAATTAAATGTACATGAACAGGAGTTTAACAATCCCATACATAAGTTTATACTACCTTTAATGAATCACATATATCTGAATACAGCATAAGTATACATTTCCCAACTGCGTGTCCTAGGGGTCAATAGTATCAAGAAATACCACAAAATTTGGTTTCATTATGTCAATGCAGTTTTTGTCCAATCAACTTGCTATATTTTGTGGCCAACCAATTTCAATTATCGCATGTGATTAATCAATATTTATTTAATTAATAATACAATGAACATTTTCTTACAAAAATAAAACATGTTTTATTCAATATTTAATTGTTAGTCAATTAATTGAACTGAATGTGAAATTAATGATTTTAAGCCAAATACCTATTTTTAAATTAAAACCCACTCTTGAAAGCTTTTCAAAGATAATTAAAATAACACTAAAACTTGACATATTTATCTTGTTTAAGTTCATTTTTCCATTCAGTTTGTTTTTCAATAATAATTATATGAACAATTAAGTGCACTTTAATTTAAGTGTAGAACTTTTTTGTAAACCCTAAAACAAATTACTTTAGAAATTTTAGCATAACAAAGATCTTGTTTCTGAAGTGAATTCAGACATTAAGTTAAAAAGTTTTGAAAATCATTTGCAAATGTGCACTCTATAAACAAATAATGTAAATGCATAAACTGTTCTCACTCAGAATCAAACTGAAAATGGCTATAGGCAACCAGTAGAAAACCAGAACAGCCTGTTAGTAACTCTTATTCGCAGGCTGTTCAGATTGTTCAGCTGCTTGCTGCTCATCAGTATCTTAGCCCTTTGAGCGCTGGAACCGGATTTTGAAGGCCTTTGCAAACAGTTTGGATCAGAACGTGGCGTCTCATCAGGATCCAAATTGTTTGCTATTCTGATAGTTTTTTTTTGAAAAAAATCGAAGAAAATGCTAATTTTAGAAATGCAGCAGACAACATTTTAGCAGACGACAAATTTCCCAGCATGCAAAGGGTTAGGGTTGGAAAGTAAGGCTTGGCAAACAGCATAGACCCAGTAAGACGCCAAATAATGCGGCGTCTCATCAGGGTGTACGCTTTTTGCTTAAAGGAATTTCTGTGAGAAATATTCTAAAAATAGAAATAAATATACCAGACATCTCTAATTTTGGAAATAAATTGATCCAATTTTGAAGGATGGGAGAGTCCACTCGGCATAAATGGGTTAAATTTATTAAATTTTCTAAGGGAAACAAACAGGTCTAAATGTGTGTCTGAGGAGTAGAGGAATAACGAATTAACTAAAACTCAGTCAGAAGCTCTGCATAGAATAAGTGCTCATTATTTGCCAAGTAGTTCCTGACACAGACTGGGACTACTGTAAACTAAGTCACTAATTAACTACAAACAGGAAGTAATCATATCCGGCCCATGTTAATTACGCATTCCTCCTTTCAAGTCCAACCCATGGATGTAACTCATGTGAGCGTTAGTCAAAACTCCCTTGTTACTGCAGGCCAATCACAGTCATTTAAAGATATCATACAGTCAATGAATGAATAGTCATATTTATAGTTAAGGAAGATGTTTTAAATGCAGTGATTTCTCATGAATATTGTGAATAATAAAATAGAATAAATAAGCCAATATTAATTAAGATATATGAGCCTCCCTTTGGGAAAACTGGGCTTAATGCATCTGCGTAAAGTGTTGTCCCAGATTAGCCTGTGCAGACCGCACATGAATTAATCCCCGTTTTTCAAGAGCGAGGTTAATTTATTTTTTTAATATAAGAAAATTAGGTTTTCCTCAAATCCAACATCTTTCATTCTGATTTGAGACACAGCATGATTGCAAGGTTCCAGTAATTTAAAAGGATATAATCAATTATAATTTTTTCATTAATTCTATTCATTTCATTTCAATCACTCGCATGCCCTTTATTTTAGGAACATTATTGGTCATACATGTACATGTCTTTTTGTAACGAGGAACAAAATTCAGTTGTAACTTGAATGTGTTGTACATGTAAGATCAGACCTAAGACATGGCTCATTTTCATAACTGTAACCTCTGTAACACAACACCAAAACAGCAAACTCCCTGATAAAAGCTCAATACTAAGCAGAAAGGTTATCCATGGTATCTTCCACATTCTTTTACAGCCTTATTTGTGAGGTGGTTGACCCTCTGGTTTGACCCTCTGACCTCACAGCCACTGAACCATCAGGAAAGGCATTATGGGNCCCCCCCCCCCCATGCATGCCCCTTTGTCAGAGGACATAAGCAGTTCAGGTTAAAGAATTGGATTCCCATCAATGCAAGAATATTTCCTATGAAGTTTCGCCTTGATACCTCATAATTATTTAAGTTGAGATATGCCCAGGGCTGGACAAAATCGCTGCATGAAAAATTACAAGGGAAATAACAGTGAAATAATAAAAGCAGGAGTTATGGTTCTTGTGCACTGCAATTCCCATCATTTAGATCTATTTACCTATGAAGTGTCAAGTCGATACCTTAAGTTGTATGTTTGCAAGATATGTTAAATTCAAACATTTAAAAATCATCATTTAACAAAGGGCAATAACTCTCAAAATATGGAAGCAAGAATTATGGTTCTTGAGCACTGCACATTCTATCAATGAGATATAGGCCTTTCTTAAAAGAAGGTAACTTCCCTGGCTTAATAATGAGTGGTACATGTCCTCTGTTCACTTCCAGGGACATTTATTGATTGCTATAAATATTTATAAGTACCAACATACCAAAATACAGCAATAAATAGCTGAGCACGCATACCATATGTATGATTTTGT
Organism: Dreissena rostriformis; assembly: GCA_007657795.1. Classification (NCBI taxonomy): domain Eukaryota; kingdom Metazoa; phylum Mollusca; class Bivalvia; order Myida; family Dreissenidae; genus Dreissena; species Dreissena rostriformis. The sequence continues at coordinate 49,026 of VMBQ01006355.1, read as the reverse complement.
GTCTTTAAATGGGTTAATGTCGTAAAACAAACTTATATAAGCCATTTTATTTCATTGTTCTTATTTTATTGACAATTTATCTAAAATTATTTAGTGTGTGTTGAATAGTAACATGAAGGCTTGGCTTAAACTTGAATGTAATTAAATACAAATGTTAGGCTGCAATTTTCCTTTTTTATTCACACAACTACAGTGACAACTTTCCGCACGCCACTAATTAATTTGGAATCTATAGATCTTGTCAGTGTTATAAAATAAAAAAAGAAATAACATCAGTTCACGTTATATACGACATATTTTATGACACTGGCTAGACTTGCGATTAGGCTTTCCTATTTTTGTATAACCCTGTTAACAATCTCACATACTACTTAAAATGGTCTGAAATTGATTTTAATAGTTCATTTCATTCAATTACATAAATTTATCGTTCATAAACCATTTTTCAAATTGTTAGTTTTGTTATTTATAATTAAATTAAACATGTTTTAAAATGAATGGCAATGAAAAGTCACCAGAAGTTGATCAGGCACTTTGGGTAGTGATGTATTCCGAATAAAGGGAGGTTATTTCCAAAGGACGTTACCTAGTTTTGGACCTTATCCCTACTTTATAAGTTTCAAGTTGATACAGCTTATAATTTTCAAGATACAGTACAGTCCATGTGTTTTTCCCTATTTCTCTCGCTACTCCGCAGGCAGGCTTATGAAGGGAGATTAAGAACTTCCAGCAATACGCGGAGTTTGCATGATTGGGGTCTCCGATGTTAATGATCGGCAAATGGAAACTCCGTGTTCAATGAGATAACGTCAATTTAACTTTGTTTGACTTCCTGATTTTCAAATAAAATAACATTTATTACAAGTACACATATGTATGGTATGGTATGGTATGGTATGGTATGGTATGGTATGGTATGGTATGGTATGGTATGGTATGGTATGGTATGGTATGGTATGGTATGGTATGGTATGGTATGGTATGGTATGGTATGGTATGGTATGGTATGGTATGGTATGGTATGGTATGGTATGGTATGGTATGGTATGGTATGGTATGGTATGGTATGGTATGGTATGGTATGGTATGGTATGGTATGGTATGGTATGGTATGGTATGGTATGGTATGGTATGGTATGGTATGGTATGGTATGGTATGGTATGGTATGGTATGGTATGGTATGGTATGGTATGGTATGGTATGGTATGGTATGGTATGGTATGGTATGGTATGGTATGGTATGGTATGGTATGGTATGGTATGGTATGGTATGGTATGGTATGGTATGGTATGGTATGGTATGGTATGGTATGGTATGGTATGGTATGGTATGGTATGGTATGGTATGGTATGGTATGGTATGGTATGGTATGGTATGGTATGGTATGGTATGGTATGGTATGGTATGGTATGGTATGGTATGGTATGGTATGGTATGGTATGGTATGGTATGGTATGGTATGGTATGGTATGGTATGGTATGGTATGGTATGGTATGGTATGGTATGGTATGGTATGGTATGGTATGGTATGGTATGGTATGGTATGGTATGGTATGGTATGGTATGGTATGGTATGGTATGGTATGGTATGGTATGGTATGGTATGGTATGGTATGGTATGGTATGGTATGGTATGGTATGGTATGGTATGGTATGGTATGGTATGGTATGGTATGGTATGGTATGGTATGGTATGGTATGGTATGGTATGGTATGGTATGGTATGGTATGGTATGGTATGGTATGGTATGGTATGGTATGGTATGGTATGGTATGGTATGGTATGGTATGGTATGGTATGGTATGGTATGGTATGGTATGGTATGGTATGGTATGGTATGGTANTCATCAAATAATTTGAACGCTGACCGATACACATTGATGTTTCATGTATTATAAAATTAACTTTCGTTTTCAACTGATTTTCAGAAGAAAGTTTGTGCATATTGCATCGATCTAAATTTAAGATTAATTGACGATTGGTTGAATAAGAACAGTGCTCGATGCGCTCACATCGCGTTACACGATTTACATATGCTCAAGAGGATATCCCTGTACCGATTGGATGTCAAATCGAGGCATACGGGGATACCCCTCATTTCAGTTTATTTAGTGTGTTTACTTCCGGAAAATGGAGAACGCATGTGTTCCTGAATTTCTGAAACACATTTATCGTCAATATTGGGCAAAAAATTAGAGTTTTTGTAAGTTATATACAGACTTCTGACTAAAGTAAAGGTGAAAATTGATCGTTTTAGGTCCCGCTTTTTGGTCAAATGTCCCTACAATTTTTTATGGAATGTCCCGATTTGGACCTGAAAAATTCTGGCATGTATGCCTATAGTACTTTATTATCATAATCAGTTGACACTTATAATATTAAAATATTCTCTATGATCTATTCCGAGACACACTTGTTCAGGGTTCATGCAAGGTAAAGCAGTGATATTATACTGTGATAACAATGTAGCTTGTCACGACCTGTCCTCGCAGTAATACATCACTCAACTTCCTGTAAAAGGTAAATCATGCTGACAAAAAACGATGTCAAACAAATATGCTTATACAGCATTTCTTAAAATTCGGCAGTAAACTTCTTCAAGCCATCTATCAGATACATGCATTGTCAAATATTACAATACTCATTACAGGCTTCAGAATATGCTACAAGTGCTATTGATTTTCACAAGAACAAATCTATTTTAATGTTTCACTAGAAAACATGTAGATTAAGTTTGTTTTTGGGAGTTTTAAGAACACTAGACCTGGGCTTAAATTTTACCAGTAATCAATTAATGATACTTTTAAGCAAAACTGGCTCACAATTCAATAGAGGCAAAACTGGCTCACAATTCAATAAGGATGCAAAACTGGTTCACAATTCAATAAGGATGCAAAACTGGCTCACAATTCAATAGAGGCAAAACTGGCTCACAATTCAATAAGGAGGCAAAACTGGCTCACAATTCAATAAGGAGGCAAAACTGGCTCACAGTTCAATAAGGAAGCAAAACTGGCTCACAATTCAATGTGAATGCAAAACTGGCTCACGGTTCCATATGGAGGCAAAACTGGCTCACAATTCAATAAGGAGGCACAACTTGCTCACAATTCAATAAGGTTGCAAAATTTGCTCACAATTCAATAAGGAGGCAAAACTGGCTCACAATTCAATAAGGAGGCAAAACTGGCTCACAATTCAATGAGGCAAAACTGGCTCACAGTTCAATGTGGAGGCAAAACTGGCTCACAATTCACTAAGGAGGCAAAACTGGCTCACAATTTAATAAGGAGGCAAAACTGGCTCACAAATCAATATGGAGGCAAAACTGGCTCACAATTCAATAAGGAGGCAAAACTGGCTCACTGTTCAATAAGGAGGCAAAACTGGCTCACAATTCAATATGGAGGCAAAACTGGCTCACAATTCAATAGGGAGGCAAAACTGGCTCATTGTTCAATAAGGAGGCAAAACTGGCTCACAGTTCAACATGGAGGCAAAACTGTCTCACAATTCAATAAGGAGGCAAAACTGGCTCACACTACAATACCCAGGTAAAACTGGCTCACACTTCAATATTGAGGCAAAACTGGCTCACAATTCAATAAGGAGGCAAAACTGGCTCACTGTTCAATAAGGAGAACAAGAGATGTGTTTGTCAGAAACACAATGCCCCCTACTGGGCCGCTTTGAGAAGAAAAAAAATGACCTTTAACCTTGAAGCATGACCTTGATCTAATACCACTCAAAATGTGCAGGTCCATGAGATACACATGCATTAAACATTATTTTTTTATCTTTGACCTTGAAGGATGACCTCGACCTTGACCTTTTACCACTCAAAATGCAGGGCTCGACACTAAGGCATGTCCGAACGACATTCACTGCCTGTACCTAGNATGGAAAAACACCGCTTTCTTTCAATAAATATTTTCACCAAACTAATAAAACTGTCCATTTCCAACACATTTTGCAAACCTGTATTTACATTCTGCAAAACATTACTAAAAACCAGCAAAAAGATTCAACTCCTAAGGACATCAAAGTGCAAAATTCTGAAAACTGCATAATTATTTAGGGTAGAAATTCTCAACAGAATATTACTGTTTCTTAGCGAAGATAGAATTTGATGCATCAATCCTATACAGGCATATTTAGTTAAATTATTGTAAAGATATCATTGTGGGAAAGATACTTCACAAAGGTCTCTTGTTGACTTTTACCAGAGACAACTTTTTAAAACCTAATGATTCACTTTAACTGCAGTGTAACCTTTTTGAAGCCTTCTGGTAAATGGCAGTTCTTTTTGAAGGGGAAGTAATTACTTGTGATTAAATACATAACAATTATGTTGGGGTAATTATTCCATTGAATGATGCAGAGAATATTACCTAAAGTACTTCTTCAACCAACAGATAACAGTCTGTATGAACATAAATAAAATGGCAATTTCAAAGGATTGATGTTAAGCATATTTCAAAAGAATGTCAACGAAAAGATGGCTTCTTACCACACCTTATAAGAGATTATAATATGGCAGAAATGCACTTAACACAGGAAAATGTAGCAAACTTTAGCAAGGAAACAAGGAAGTAGGCAGTCCATCTGCAAAGCAAATCGCTTAATAAGTTGTCCAAGATTAGCCAATTTATCAAAGTATCTTACAAAGCAAGAGTGCAAAACAATATAGGGATAATACACGTTTTCGAGGGCATGATCATCTGCGGGCGCTCGAAAAATCCGTTCCTGCCGGAGTGCGCAGCACGAGGGCAGGAACGGTTTTTCAGAGTACCCGCAGATGATCATGTCCGAGAAAATGTGTATTTTTGCTATTATTGCATAAACAAATCACACATACAAAAATAAATTAAAATAACATTGAAAACAATACGTCTTGTTCATTTGACATAGACAAAATAATCGATTATTTCATATGCAACTTACAGTTTAAAGTTGTGTTTAACATATGCCTCACTCGGTTATCATCATAAATGACGAGGCTTTACCTTCGGATAGGCAGTTTTTTAAAATGTTTAACTATATCAATAACTTTATATGTGTCACCATCTTTTTCAAACAATAGATTGCAAAAATAGCCAGGTTGTGGCCAATAAACTGGACGCGCTTCCCGGTCAGCCATTACTTAGGGAAGTAACTGCGCCTGGACCAGTTTATGGATATGAAAAACACATTACAGGGCTTGAACGGCATGTGAATCGCCTTGTTAATACACGATTTCTCCCTGTTCAAGCCCTCCTAATACCAAGTTTTTGCACCCCGCCAGAAGGCATTATAGATAGATTTCATGCAATAATAGCATGTAATGTATGGTAAAGTCATTTTGGAGGACAAGATTTACAACCCCAAACAATGACTGACTGACCGAATTCCAATACATATAGTACTTTATTATCATAATCACTTGACACTTATAATATTAAAATATTCTCTATGATCTATTCCGAGACACACTTGTTCAGGGTTCATGCAAGGTAAAGCAGTGATATTATACTGTGATAACAATGTAGCTTGTCACGACCTGTCCTCGCAGTAATACATCACTCAACTTCCTGTAAAAGGTAAATCATGCTGACAAAAAACGATGTCAAACAAATATGCTTATACAGCATTTCTTAGAATTCGGCAGTAAACTTCTTCAAGCCATGTATCAGATACATTCATTGTCAAATATTACAATACTCATTACAGGCTTCAGAATATGCTACAAGTGCTATTGATTTTCACAAGAACAAATCTATTTTAATGTTTCACTAGAAAACATGTATATTAAGTTTGTTTTTGGGAGTTTTAAGAACACTAGACCTGGGCTTAAATTTTACCAGTAATCAATTAATGATACTTTTAAGCAAAACTGGCTCACAATTCAATAGAGGCAAAACTGGCTCACAATTCAATAAGGATGCAAAACTGGTTCACAATTCAATAAGGATGCAAAACTGGCTCACAATTCAATAGAGGCAAAACTGGCTCACAATTCAATAAGGAGGCAAAACTGGCTCACAATTCAATAAAGAGGCAAAACTGGCTCACAATGCAATATGGAGGCAAAACTGGCTCACAGTTCAATAAGGAAGCAAAACTGGCTCACAATTCAATGTGGATTCAAAACTGGCTCACGGTTCCATATGGAGGCAAAACTGGCTCACATTATTCAATA